>VXAU01000974.1:140519-173784 GCA_013399695.1 Formicarius rufipectus | reverse complement strand
TCTTTTTTTTTTTTTTTTTTTTTTTCCAGTTTCCTATTTCATTATCCAGTGCTTTACAGCAGGACTGCATTTTTCTGCAGATGTTTATCTCAAGGTGTTTGCATATACCACTGCCTGTCATCCTCTCTGCAGAGCCAACCACCAGAACCATAAATATTATCTCTAGTAAACGGAAAAGTTGTCTGCTGCCTTAACTGTGAGCATTTAGATTTAAAAGGGACAGCTGCTTAGCTGGGCTCTTCTCTTAAGGAAATTAACTTTTTTATCTCAAAGACAGCTAATTTAGCTCTCACCACCTTTGCTTCCACTCCCAAGTACCCGCTTATCTTGGGTAATCAGGTTGCAGGGATTCCCAATCTATCCCTCTTTATAGCTCTCTTTCAGTAGTGTTACTGTTTGAACTTCATACCCTGGATAAAAGGGCCAGCACACCAGCTCAGGAAGCAGTTCTAAGTATGAGGTAAATACAAAAGTTACTTAACAGCCCATATATGAACTCAATTACATCCTTCATCTCTTAAGATATGAATAAAAAGGTTTGACTTTGATCTTGAATTAGGCAATCCCTACTTATAAATCAATGTAGCATAAGATTTTATTAGTAGCAATGATTAGTGGTTAGCATTGCAATGAATACATGGTTGGAAAGCTTTAAAAACCAGTGCCAAGTTGGGACATATTTCTGACATATATTACTTGAACTACATGAAGGAAGCTTGGATTTTTAATTGGAGAGGTACAGTGGGGATATGTAAAAGCTGTTTCATTAAATAAGATACATGAAAGTATTTAGCAAATAAAAGCATATACATGGGTCTTTTTTCATTACTCCATCCTTTTATTTTAGTCTCATTTCAAAATTAAGTCTAGAATAAAAATTGTAGTATTTGTGTACTAAAATCTAGAGGCATATATGTATATTTAAAAAAGAGCATAAGTAGAAACCAGAAGTTATTTTTACTGTAAACACTCTTCGTATGTTCCCATGTAAAATGCAATGTCTGCATAACAACTTCTTGAATGTGCAAATTCCCTCCAATTCCCACAGTGCAGATGTTGTCCTGCTTTTTTTATCAATAATACTTAGACTGAATTATGAAATCAAAATTATAGAAAATGCTACTTAAGTTTGGATTCTTCAACTTTAAAACCTTTTGTGACTTCCTTTAGAAGGATCATTTGAGTTATTTTTCCCTAAGTTGCAAGGTCAGAGTCCGCATTTGTAGGTTACAATGTAAATCAAAAAAAAGAAGTTCAAATGTATAAAAGAGCCAACTTAGAGCTGTTCATACTTACAGAAACTTGAGATCCATAAATTCAACCATGCTGGGAAGAGCTTTTTGTTTAAAACATTGAGCTAAACAAAATGCAATTAAAGGCTAACAGGACAAAAACCATCCCTCTTGAGATTCATAAATACACTCATAGGAGACTGGAAATAAAGAGAAAAGGCCAACATAATTATAACTGTGTCTTGCCTAAAATGACCATTTAAACAGATAACTTTTCCCATGGTAAATTAGTTAGTCCAGTTTATTCTTTTGCTGCTCTTACTTAACAAGTGAAGTAAATGAGAATTTACTATTAGTAAATCAAGGGATTGAGTGCAGAATTTTTACTCTGCCTTGATGACAAATTGTGATCTGGGTTCTTAACTGTATTAAGAAATATTTCAACCTCTAAATAGGTCTAAGAAAGCCATGGCAGTGTTTTAGGAGAACATGGTTTCTTGCCTTGCTCTAGCAAGATTGGGGAAATTTGAAAGATTCTAACACTACATATACAAAACTATGGATATAATTACTAATATGTCTGTATTTTTTATGCTTTTTAATTTTTACATGTGGAATCCTTTGAGAAATGTGTGTGCTTTGCTATTTGTTTCTTGCCTAGTTGCTACCTGCATTATTTCACTTTATCATATTACATTGCATGTTGTTTGATTTTTTAAAAGTGCATTAATAATAACCCTAAGAATCTCACACCCATATGAGCTAAATTCAGCCTGACTTTAAAATATGTTAGCACCACAGTGGTGGTTCTTAGCAGTGAAATAATCTCCAGGAGAGGAACTGGAAATGGTGGGATTCGAAATGTGCTTCCCTCAAGCTCGGATGGGAAGAGGGGAGGAATCAGCTATGAACCATGTACAGGCTGGTTCAAACCCCAGCTGGTGTGCCCGATGAAGAATAGTTCCACTCAAGTGGAGCTGGCTGGGAATTTCTGCTGAAATGCTCCTTGATCAGGAGAGGCTAGCTCAACAAAACCAGAACTTAACAATTCCAGCTTTCTCTGCCTAAGGTTATGGCTCAAGGATGAAGTTCTGCAAAATACATTTTTTTTTTTTTTGAATGGGAGGACTTTTTCTTAAACAAAAATAATGTACCAGCTATTGACTTCATCCAATATAGTCTGGGAATAAACCACATTTTGAATAAAAATGTTTCTTACTTCACCACACTCAGGAGCTCATAAGAACTAGGTAGAGTAAGACACTAAACAGGGGCACAAGGAAACCAGAATTACTCCCAGCTTTATCTCCAAGTTCTTGTGAGTATTTATGAGATACACTTAATTTGTCACCCCATGCCTCTATAGAATGCTTCAAATAAAACAGGATGAGACAAGGATTTACCCTGGCAGATAAAGGTTATAGAACTGATCGCTCTTGATGGGAATCAAAAGGAAACATTATTCAAGTTTCTTTTTCAGGATTAATCTCCTGAGATTCAGGACTGATCTATGGATATAGAAGGCTATATGCCTTCTCATATATCAGTAGAGACTTACTTTCTTACACAGATCATTCAATAAAATTCCTAAATTGTTCCATCCATATTCCTGACACTCCACCGCATACCTCAGCACAGACGTTAGGCAAGAAGATGTTTTACAAGTTTCTGGAGTTTTGCCCCAGGTAAACTAATGAATTTATGACTGCAAACATTTACATCTTTGAGTTACACAAGCCCAAATTATTCAAATATGTAGAACTTCATTTAATGTGCTTACCGTGACAACAGTAGTCAATACTAAACTGTTGCTTCCTAAACAGAAGAACCTGTTTGAAAATCAATGCCAGAACTGGAATATAATTCTAATTTTAAATTAAAAACTGCCCCACAACAACTGTGCAACTATATTCCTTCCTCTGGGCTTCAGGTGTATAGGTCTGATACAGGTTTACCTTTGTATTTGTGAAATCTGCAGCAAAATTTTTCCAGTTTTGCACTGTGTTTCTAAGCTTAAGGTCACCTCTACAATAATGTATTTTATCCTGATGTTAAAAAGCACAGGAAGCATTAAAGATTTGAATCATATATCTGAATCTTCAAGGTTCTCAAATTTGTGTTTCCTTTATCTTTCTCTTCACTTTCTCCATTTTG
This sequence comes from Formicarius rufipectus, assembly GCA_013399695.1. Classification (NCBI taxonomy): domain Eukaryota; kingdom Metazoa; phylum Chordata; class Aves; order Passeriformes; family Formicariidae; genus Formicarius; species Formicarius rufipectus. The sequence goes on along the minus strand of VXAU01000974.1, from coordinate 170,398 downwards.
TCCTCCTCTGCTTTTATCATGACTGCTCAACATTTCCATTACACATTTATTAGGAAAATAATTGCCAGTAGGAGAAATTTAAAGGTGAGTGCAACTTCTTTTATTTCAGCTGAATACAGTCAATCACTTACTGAGTTCCAGCCACAAATATCTCCTTAAACTAAACATCAATTTCCTAATTCAATTTGCAATGTGCTGGTGAGGTGTGAGGGTTGGGATGTAGACATGTCTCCCCAGTTATCAGATCATTACAATCTGCAGACTTGTGGATTACAGAATATCCCAACTATTTCCAAAAGAAAAATCATATTTTCTCTTGTACTGCTATTTTGGCTGCTGCTTCAGGCAAATGAACTACTTTTTAATTGCTGTTACTACAGAAGCACACATCACACGTTGTAACCAACACTGCCAACGACTGCAGACAAATGCAGCTTTGCAGAAAACTTGTTGACCAAGGACTCCAAGCAGGAGCCCCCAACCTGTGTAAGAATTTGACTGCACATTTCATTCTCAATCAGAATAAGTTCTCATATAAGCCTTAATTCTCAAAATACCATTAGCTTTCAGTTTTTCCAATTGACTCACCTTTAGTAAAGAAAAGCCAAATCTTATATTTTATGCCAGAAGGCTCTAATCTCCTTAAACAGGCAGTACACAGCCTCTGCAGAAATGATCATTCACTTCTGTTTGTGTGCATGGGCAATTCCTACTGAAGCTGATGGTTCTCCCAGATGCCCAGAGGTGTTACAAGTAAACCTGTGCTGTAGCACATACAACCACACACATCTGTGCTACCAAAATAATTTCTGCTGCACTTCTGCTTCTCTTAATCTCTCCATCATCCCTCCACACCTCTAATTTTTGCTGAAGTAATTTTCTCACAAATACACAGTGGGGAAAATTATCTCTGATCTATCAAACCTATAAATGTTCAATAAAACATGCACGCACATATCAAGTCACACATGTGAGAGAAAGACAGTAGAAACACTGCAAGCCCTCGTGCTTTCAAAAAACTAATCAAAGGCAAGAGAAGAGTCTTTTATTTAGTAGGAGCACACTTGGGAATTAAAAATGGAGAGGACAGGATCTGTCCTAGGAGGACAAGTTTCCGAAGGTTCATTTCTGAATGATTAAAAAAGGGACAGATGAGACATTTGCTCATTACTGGGGGACATTTTGATAAACACGAGAAGGAAAGAATATTACAAACCACGCTGTCGTTTGAGATATATTTCACATCTGAAATCCAAAGTATCTTGTTCAAAACATAATTTCCCAATTCCATTTTTAACTATTTATTTTGTACACTTGTCATCCTCTATGTTTAGTTATTGAGGCTTGGTAATTTTTTAATATGAAAAGACAGGAACAGTTTAATGCTTCTGGGAAGAGCAGAGCAGAGACTTTAGGTATAGATGTATACTCAGGAAATTACAGGAACACTTATTTCCTTTACACCACCATTTCCGCTCTATGAACATATCAAGATGCACTATTTAAGGAAAGATTTTCATGGTCAGCATATCTCCATACAGGATTGCAAGGCTACATGCCTTGTGGGTTATAAATTAGCTTTAACTCACACAGCACATTTGGCTTTGCTCATTTCGCCTTGCTTTCTCAGCAAGCATATCTTAAACCCATTTGCAGGTCAGAGAAACTGCAAAACCTTTGCAGTATGTCTTTCCCTTTATAAATGTAGTCCTATGTAGATTCAAGAGAGTACTGTCCATATCTTCTCTGTCTCTCTGAGTGGACATTATTTATGATTGTACCTTGCAACAAATCAGGAGCTCTTCTGGTAAGCACAGCGGTATAGAAGAGCTGCTCTCCCACCGGCAGTGAAAGGATGGAAAATACCTGAAGTGATTCCATTTTTATAAGACTAAGTAAGTTGTCAAGTTCAGAAAGGATCAAACCTTTCGCACTGCAGAAAAAAATTTAAGAGAAATATCAGGTAAAAATATATTCAAAGACCTGATTCACTACTCGGAAGTTTGACTACTTCAAACTCGGTTGATACACAATCTCCTGTATGTGTCAATCTGTTTGTTGTTGTAGACAGTATTTGATTACACAATTATGCTGCATGTTATATTTAAAGTACAAGTAATTCTAATCTATGTAATGAATAGCACAGCTAATATCACAAATTATGGAAAAGGGTCAAAGAAATTGTTATGTCCTGGGATTGGAATTTTGTTTAGTTGAGTATAAGCATACATATAAAGTTTCGGTGGTGTAACATGTGGGTCCCTCTTGTGCATATGTAGTTCTACTATTACAGGACTCATTCACAGTAAATGGAAAAGTAGCATGCACCCCATGGTAGTGCATAAAAATAGTCTAAAATTGGAATCAGTGTTAAGAAACGATTACTTTTAATCACTATGTGTGCTTTCTCGTGGTTAGCTTTCCACAACTGATATAGATGGTGTGAACAGATTATTTCAATATGCCATTCAGGCAGCGTAACAGAAGACTCTCTCCTAGCATTTTTGCTTTGGAGAAAGCAATTTTCATTGACTGTATTTACAACAACACAAATAACCTTTAAGAGAAATGGAGAAAAATGCAAGATTTTCCTCTAGTGTGGACATACATTTAAATTTCACCCATCTTTTCAAAGCACTTTCTGGATTCACTTGAAAAATGACAAGAAAAACGAGAGGGCATTTGTAGAAAGATAATTAATACACATTAACCATCTGTCTATGAAATCCCAAGGGAGTGTGAGACAGCAAGATGAAGTAAACTTCCCTGTCATTAATGGCCGCCTTATGTACTGCACCACACCACAGTGTGAATGCAAGGGCTCTGCAGTCTGATTTCAGTTTGTGCATGCATAACAGTTACAGAAAAATGCACAGACCTGCTTTCTGACAGTGCACCTTACCGGTGGCAGGATGGCTGAAACTACTATCATCATAGTAGGTTTTTGATAAATTTCTGGTGTTATCCTCTTGTCTGGAAAAAAAAACAAATTAAAATAAAAAAGTGTTAACACTTTAATTAATTACATTTTAATACAATGATGCAACTGATCAGGTAAATGTATCTGCTAATGGCTTTGGATGGGCTGTTAGGACAATGTCTGAGCACAGTCAGTCTATCACATTTTCTCCTAGGACGCTGTGACGATTTACATAAACATTTCAGGAGCTTATCTTAGGTCTTTTCTTCTACAAATCAAGATAGGAAATTCAGTGTAATGATCTGGCAATTGATGGTGGCTGTTTAGTTTGCTATGACACCACTTGAACTGAGGTATTGTTGGTCTCAGACTTCATCTTAGTCCTCAAGTAACCAGACATCATCACAGAAAAATTAATTCAGTCATCCTTTTTGGCCAAGGGATCACATATTCATCAGAGGTTTGAACCTCTCTCAGGGGCTGATTGTCACACAGAAAAACAAGAAGTCTGTTTCCCCATGGTCGGAGAACCTGGAGGGAATGATATTCCCATGTAACATTTTTTAAATAGGCTGTTTTCCAATTCAGTAGGTACATTTTGGTTTGAAAAGAATCTGCCAAGACCAAAATCAGTAAGGATCACTAAAGGACAAAGAAGCTTCCAATTCTCCTTGTCTTGTGTGGATCTGATGGAGCAAAAATTTGGGTTCCATCTATTCTGTAAGAGAAAGAAATGAAGTGTGGGGGTGTAGCTTGCTAATCCAGCAGAAGTGGGTAACAATGGTGTCAGGCTAGCAAAGCACTCATTGTCCAGTGAGTCTCAACTAAGCTGTAGCTCTTCTGACAGGCCCTCTCCTGTGGCATGGCCTACTAGTAAAAGTCAGTCTGAGGCTACCTCTCCTAATCTATGTAGACCTTTGACTGTGGGGAAGAAGCACCTCTAGTGGGTAATTTCCTGCTGTACAGCGCAGAATTTTTCTACTTCTCTAAATGTAAACTAGTTATTCAAGACTCATCTAACCACCCATATAAAGAAATGGGCAACCTGGGAGGACAATTCACCTCACCATTGCAATAGATGCCAGAAACAAGTTAGACAAATCACCCTTCAGTTTACCAGCTATAAGGATAACATAGATGATTGGCACAAGCACCTTTAGGTATTTAAAGCTGTGGCATAAATTTCATTGCTAGTGTGCCTCAAGCCTTGCTTCTCTATCGCCTATCTCCCTTTGCAGTTGATTACTGGCTGGAATCCTAATGTTTATAGCATTTTGAAGGCTATGGTAGATTTCCTCATCTTCAGGTTTGTGAGAATAATATGAAGATTCCTTGAGTTACAAAATAGCAGTAGTTGATAGTTTGATGATAGGACAATAACACAAATAAAGAATTGTGCCCTCAGTCGCTAATGCAGTCTTCTGCTTAGAGATATGCTAACTCCTCTAAATCAGTTTGACTTGCCTTCTATTAATAAACTTATCAGTAATATATCCATTACCTGATTTAGTTGGTATGCAAGAACTTAATTATGCAAGGAGACAAGGCATGACTGTGTTACAGTGTGATAATGCACACCTCCGACATTGTGTGAAACACCAAGTGGAACCAAATAACTTCAAAAGCCTGAAAACTATGTTAAGCTGCAACACTACACCATGTGGTTTCACACAGGACATTGAAGAAAAAATAATAATTTGAGAAACCTTTAAAGGAAATTTTTTTAATCACTCAATCTATGTATGGAGGCTACTGAGTTATTCCATGGTTAACTCATGAGCTACAATGGCAGCTGTGCTCTGAACAAAATGTTTTAGTGTTTTTTATGTTTCCTAGGGCTAATTTCAGTGAAGGAATGAAATAATGAATGAATAAGGATTGTAGCATCACCAAGGTCACTGATACTGGCTTGGAATATCAATCTCTCCTTCCTTCCAGGCAAAAGATGTTTCTCTCTTGTTTCATTGTCCTTAGTGAATTGTTTAGCACATCAGTCAATAGGAAAAACAAAAAATCTCCAAATCTCAACAACTCATACAAATTCTTTCCTCTCCTATCCCACAGGAAACAAGAGAAGGAAGGAAAATGCACATACAAACATCGTACTACTACACCTGAGCGAGAGCAAAATTTTTGGAACTGCTTCTTATACTCCTGCAACAATATGGTGATTTTATACATGAGCATCAAAGTAGTTTCCAAAAATAAATTAGTCAATTTTTGCAAAAGCACTTTATTATTTCTTCCATTTTGCTCATAATGGGCAGAGCCTGCAGAAACTCAGTGTCACAGAGAAAGCCTGATACAGTGCCAAGGACCCTGGCTCCTAGACCTGCGAGGAAAAGCTACAAGACCATTTAAAATCCCACTGTGCTGTTAACAGATAGCTTATTTCACTTTTGCAATTTATTTTCCTAATTTAATAGCCACAGGTCATATGTTCAAACAGGTTCCTAATGGCTTCTGTTTTATCCATTTTCTATAAACTTCCCCCATGAAGTAGCTGCAGAGGTTAATACTAACCTTTCTACAAAATATCCTCCTACTTGTAGGGTCTAGGCATTATATCCTCAGTGGAAAGGTCAGGATGCTGAGCAACATTGATATGGAACCCTGGAAAGTAACAGTCAGGGGAAAGAGAAATCTATTTTTAGTTTTGTTGTCACATTAACATTTTCAGCTCTTCTGCCATGACACGCAGAATGCAGGAGCAGACCCCAAAAGAAACCGCTCACGTTCAGTGCTCACAGAGGGTGGAGCAGCAAAGGGATGTCTTCCTGCTGAAGAAGAGGCTGACCCTTTGACCTTAGCTGTTCCCACTCACATACAGATATAGAAATGTAAGCTACTCAGCATGATGCCAGTTAATTTAAATTACCTAACATCCCAAAGGGCAGCTCCCTGCTGAGGAGCCTTTTCTTTTCTTTTTCTTTTGACCTTCTAGTACAGAGCAACTTTTCACTAGGATAAGTCAGATGGTCAGCTTGGAAGTATTCAGTTTCTGTGGCCTTTGGAGGTTCATGCAAAAGGTCACCTCAAACTACATTCTGCTGAATAAGGAGTTGGAAAATTGCTAAATTATACTGAATGGCCAGATCCTAAGTCTGCTGAAAAAGATGTAGCTGCACCATCTTAGCCATCTCACTCCTCCAACTGAGTTATGCAATAACCAAAACTAGGTGACAGATTTCCTTCTTCACGACTGCAGTTACTTTTCATGTAAGCAGCTATAGTGCTGTCAACTCACAGAACTTGCACCGTTTTAGCCAAATCTCTCCAGTGTTTCTTGCTTCCCTGTGTTAGATCATGCTGTGCTACCAAGTGTGACAGCACTGAATTTGGCCCTTTGCATCATAGGGTGGAGTAGGACCTTTAGAGCAGGACCCAGTAGATGTATCCCACTGGACTGTTCTGCCGCACCACAGTGTCTTCCATGCTCTGTGACCTTCCATGGCAAACTGCTGTCTGGCACATTAAACGGCCTCAACACACTGAAAACATAGACATTTTGATTATCATTACAAGAAATATTAAATGGGAGAAATTACAGAGATTGTGTGTTTAGGGAGGACTAAACTGAGCTGATAGAGCTGACTGAAAGGTATATAAAGTACGAAAGCAATGCAAACTTAAAGGGTTTATGAGAAACGTTTCCATTTTACACATGGGAACTTTGCATAGGTATGACTCTGTCCACAATGTAAGAAATAGTAATGCTTTTCTTGTATAGGTAAATGTGAATTGAACAATTAACAAATCAAAAATCCTGTGTATACTGTAGACATGCATTTAGCTTTCTAGATCCTTCTAGCTCTGAGATTTTTACTTTTTTTTTTTTTTTTTTATTTACACATATTTCTGTTTATGTCTTAATCTTCCTCGACTGGCAGTCAAGACACTGAGCAAACCCAGCTTTGCTTGAAAAGCTAACCTCCATTTCTTGATTATCAGAAACTTGTGTGTCTTGCTGTTAGACATGAGTTTGCCAGAAGAAGATTGTTTGTCTGGCTTGGTACTTTGAGCTGGTACTTTTGGAGGACCTTACAAAGATGTTAATGCCTCTCTGGCACCTCTTTTACTGCTGCTGAGTGCCTCAGGCAGCCCTGGTGCAACTCAAACCCCAGGAAGATGTACCCTTGACACCTCCTGCAAGTCAGTTTTCCTGTACTGAATTCTCTAAGGGAGCCAGTGTTCATTTCAGCTGAAACACAGAAAAGAGTTTAACTTGTTTTTCTAAGGTTTCTCGATTTTCATACATTATTTTATCTGTTAAGAAAAGTTCTTTTTTTTTAATTAAATTACACAACAACCCTTTATCATCTTAACCAGACCTCTGGTAGGTGTTAGCTAGCATTTGGAGCTCCTACACAAATAAATCCTGAGGGGCTTGAGTCAGACAGCAATGCTATCTTTTTTTGTTAAGGATGCATGTGGTGATTTCCTCTTACTGGGCTGGTGGGAACTGATAATAGGAGCTATGTATATAAAGCACATAGCACATGCATGTAATTTTCTGCTAAAAATAAACTTTTTGTCCAGTACCATATTATACATGTGAACAAATTAATTAAAAATGTATTCTGATTAGTCAGGTTAACATATTTTTTTTTGCTGGAAATTATAGCTTAAATGATAGCTATTTACTTTCAGACAGTAAATAAGATATGCACCCAACAGCAAGGTGGTAATTCATAAGAAAACCATGAGCTATGAGCCAGTATACAAAGTTTAAAATTTGGTGCAAAAATGTGTCAGAAAATTGTCCTCATGTCACTTGTAGATAATTTAATTATAAGCCTCAGGACAAAATAAAACCTGTGTTTATTCCGTCTCTGCTCATGATCTTCTGTCAACTGATATTTATCAGTTTTACAGTTGTCTGTTCTTGCCTTCTACTCTCTATGTTCCATATACTTTCAAAAGCTTTTTGCTTCCAAAGGACTAGGCACAGCTGACAAGAAAAAAATTGTACCTGGAGCATTCACAGGAGAAACTGAGGGTCCGCCTCATAATGATATGGATTCCATATGAATTATAAGTATACTCTGAATATATCTGCTGCTAAAGCTCTTCCCTTTGAGGAGGGACCTTTGGTCTCCTGACCATGGGAGTTCTGCACTGGCTCTGCCCATGGCAGTCCCCATTAAGACTGGAGTGGCTGCATCTCCAGCACATCCCTTGACCCAGACCACTTCTGTTCTCCATTTGGCACCCATCTGTTTCCTCAGTTCAAAGTGCTTGAAGTAAGGTGAAGACTTCATTACAGTTCCCAGGCCAATAATCTATATAACCACAGCCAGTCTTGTCTCAGAAGAAATGAGCTGGTTTAATCCTAAATATAGCTCAAGAGGATCGGGAATCAATAGACGTCGAGCATGGATGCTCAGAGGAGTGGTGTCCATGGGTAAAAAACACAAGGAAGGAAATTGCTTGATGGTGGTATTCATACCTGTGCATTTCCTCTGCTCAAAGAACTTTCATTTGTTCAGTGAGGGTCCTCCAAATCTGAGCCCCAGGTGGCCCAGCAGTTTGCACACACACGTGCAATTTAGTGAGGTTCAGCTGGGAATGGGCAGAAGTAAAATCATAAGTTACTCCGTCACAAACTAAAGAATCAAAAAGCTGTGGTTAGGAATTGGGGCAGCTCACACATGCTATGGGTCTGCACAGAGGGGGCCCCTTAACACCCACTCACCAGTGGGTTACACCACCTTGCTACACCAATTTACATCCCATTTCAGAGCCCTAAGTTGGCTCTGAAGTAAAGTTAAAGTTGAGTTCAAAGCAATGCAGCTGCTTCCAGGAGCTGCTGTGCATGGGGCAGGACTGTCAGGGGAAATCGTGATTTCTCTTTGAAGTCCTGCTGCTAGATGGATGCTGATTGTCTCATGTTACTGTAGGCATCAAGTGACTTAAAAGCAAGCTCTCAATTTACTGAGTAGAGGACAACGGGCAAGGCAAAAGTATTTGTCAAGAATGCTAATGACTTTTATGTAAGGCTCACATGTTTAGAAAACCAAAGAACTGCAAGTAAAATTAATTTCTAGAAATCATCTTCCAAGAAATAGATACACTGATACTGAACACCTATCATACTATTGGAAAGACAAACAAAAAATACCTAGGAAAATTAATTTCTCATTAAGTGAAATATAAACCATTTGATGTCTGGGTGTCATAAACCACTCAATTTTTAATCTGATATGTCATATACACCTTTATATTTATGATTTTGTACATTTATATATTTTATATAAGTTTATGCATTATATGTTATACTTAGTATTTATAATTAGTTTACTAGGACTTAACGGAATAGAAATAAAATACTTAATAAAAACAAGTCATGGGCTTTTAATCCTCTTATTTTCTCCTCCTGATCATTGGAGTGCAGCAACACTGTAGCCAAGACCTATTCTAGGGTGAATAGTTTGGAGCCCAGGTTCTGCAATTCAGCTATGACCTAGCAATTCGGGAATAACTCATTGCTACTTGAGCTATTATGTGATACATTTGGCAGCTGGGAAAGCACAAAGTAAGGGTGATTATGCAAGGAAGTCTGAGGTTGATCACTTGACTGATAAGATTTTTATCTGCCTTCGCTTCCCAGACTGGATGGTACTACATGCCCATAAATTAACTTCCCTTTATCAGCATGCATCACCTTAAGATGGTTCCAAAATTTTATTGGAGGTTCAATTCTCCTATCTCTGTCTCTGTGGCTGCTGAGACTGGCCAGAAGTACATACCACAGCGCAACAAAGTATGCAGTATGTAAAGGTACATAATTTATTGCCTATTATGAGTGTATTTGGAACTACAATTACATCATACAATTTTGCTTATAATATGCATCAGCCTTTGTAAGGAAGAATAAAGCAACCTGAAAATATGTTTAATTATATCATGGTGTATGACATTCGTTTCAGGGTCTTTGTTCTTGGAAATCTTATTTGCTGGCAAGGCATGTCTATGCATCCTGGATATGCACTGGTCATGCAAAATATCTTCCCTCAAAATAACTAACAAGAAATAGTTTCTTTACTCATCTGTCTTGCTACAGTGGGGGACTGTAGGTGCATACACTGAGTTTATATAAGCCATGACAAAAGTTTGATTTTTCTGGAAAGATCTAACTCTAATGTCATCACTTTAAACCAAAGTGAGTCTTTTTATTCCATTCTTTTGCACTGCATTCATAACCATCGTTTGTACTCCATATTTTATATCTTACCAATCAAATATGTCACTGTAGAAAGGTCCCAAAGATATCAACAGATACCTGAAAATTGATAGTGTTCTTGAATAGAAAGACGTTGCTCCAAAATTTTACATAAATTGAAAATTATACTGAATATCTGAAATATCCTCAGAGGATTTTTGATTACTACCCTATAGCATTCTATTTATATATTTGTCAGTGGTATAATGTAGCCGCATAGTATTATGAAACGAGGGTGGTATCAGGATTAGTATAAAATAGAACTGAACTGAATCAGAAAACAGTTTTTGAGGAGGGACAGGATGTAACCTGGGCTTGCAAAAATTCTATCATCAGTAAAGAATAAGTCTCAATTAGAAACATAATCTTAATTTAAGGGTCAACAAAAATTAAACTTGTAACAATACTTTTTTTAAAAAATTATTATTCTATATCAGACAGTGTTCTAAGGACTGGCAGTTTGGATATAAAACCATATGCATAAACACCAGGAGGATATCTTTCTCTTTAAAACTGACGTATTTTGTTGCAAAACAATGTGACTGATTGCAACACAATTTAGTTGACTGCAGAGGGATGCTTTTTCTCCTCTTTTAAGTGCTCTCAGACTAGTGATATCTATTGAATTTAAATGTGGTGTATTCCATATCTTAAAATACAAAGTTTCTGAGATGATCCTTGATCTTTATAAATTCTGCTCTTTACTCTGTTGAATAGAAATTCTTCCCAGTGTACTTGAACCTCCCAAGGGCACACACATATGATCCATGGAAAATCTCAGGCTTTCATCTAGAAAAGTTCCATACCTGTCTGATATTTGAGCAGTTAGCTACTAGAGCTTTACAATGCTGTTTCCCTCTAATAAGCAAGTGTTCATCACCCAAAGGTGCAGTTTGTCTTCTGAGAATGATGTAGGAAAAATATAGTCCAAAATGATGAGTCATTCCACTAGAATGACCTCTGAAGACTGCTACAAAGAAATACATTTAATATTGCTATAGAATGGCTAAAATCTAATTGAAATAGTCTTCACCACCTTTCATTTAAGTTCCACTAAGTTCTTTTATGGATGCAGGTGAATGAAATAACAATATTTTCCAAACCTAAAGTATTGACTCAGACCTTTACCTTAGGCAGAGAAAAAAAATTACTGCACTTCTCTGGGATTTTTACTCTCCAGCAGAATGCATGGATGTGTGTGTATGTAAATATGTGCATGCAAGAGCTAAAAGTCAAGCTGCAAATCAAGCCAAGGTTTCCTGATTGTTCACAGTAACATTGCTCTCAAGAAGGACCCTGAAAGAGTCTTTAGAGGGTTCTGAGAAAAAAAGTTTGGGACCTTTGGCAAGGAAATGGCCTCTAGTTGCTTGAAACTGTATGTTTTTGAGGAGAATAGAGCTGTGTATATTTTTGTTCTCAGAGTAGCATCAATAGGTTCCTCCAATGGCTATAACCTTCAAGACCCTCAACTTCCAGCCAGATACTAAGATCACAAATGGAAACAGCACTGTGTAGGATTTCCCACTTCAGTTACATGATCTGGACTTGGATGTTTGTTGAGTGTTGAAGACACATTGATCTGCTCTACACTTCTGCTTGAAATATAATTCTAACTGAATGTTAGTCTTGATGATTAATTTCCTTGCAGCTGTTTGTTTAATAACTTCACCTAAATCCTTATTCAAACAATGTTGAAAAGCAAAGCCTAGAACTCTCCAAATAGTACCAGAGATATGTATTTCCTTTAGCCCTAGGCACAGTAATGATGTTTTTTGTTAATCTTTAATGGAGTTTGGTATTTATCCCTGTATGCAATTATTACGGCAATATCCTGCAACAATGTGCCTGTAACAACTATGGCAAAAATTACTACTACTAGTGCTACTATTACTACTACTACCACAAAGTCAAAAAAGAACACCTCTTTCAACATTTCCCTTTGTGCTGATTGTTTGAATGAAGATTAAGATAGATGAATGAGGTCTTGCCTACATGGAAAGAATAAAATTTACTTAAATCCAGGCTGAATTCTTCTGACAGCCGGCTAAGATAGAACAGGCTTCCCTGGACATTCACTAATCCAAGCTGTCTTAGGTACCTGTTTAAGTGTAAGATGAATCACTCTTTTCTGATAGTTTATTTATTTGTTTCCATTTCATTCTCAAGTAAGCTGTTAAAATATCTACTTTTAAGAAATCTAATCCCTACAAAAGAACTGAGACACAGGCACCTCCAATCTCCAGGTACTGCTTCAAGGCAGTCCAGTGTGGACTGCTGGGCCCTGGTCCCCAGGGGCCTGCGAGCAGCCAATCTGTCTGGTCAAAAGACTATTTCTCTATTTTTACAGTAGGCAGTCATTAGAAAAAGCTACAAGTGCAGACCCAGATATATGTGCTGAAAATGAGGAATCCCATGTTTCCCTTGGGTAGTACTTGAAATCCTGATGGCTGGACTCGAAATGTGGTTTCACAGTCCTCTGCCAGCACAACTTCTGTCATTCAGCTGGAAAGGAAAGTGAAATGCAATTTATAGAGGGTCCCATGACACAGAAGAGATGCAATACTCAGCAGAAGATGAATCTAAAGGGTTGACTTCAGTTCAACACATTTATTGAAAGAAGTTATGTTACCAAACACATTTTAATGGCATTTCTATTTTGTGAAAACAATTAATAAAATAATGAAATAATGAAAGATTCCAATAGGAGCAACTCCCATTAGAAGGAATTTTTATTTTTTATCAGGTCTCATTTCTGCAGTGTATCTATTCTATGAAGAGCTGAGTTATTCTATGTATTTCCCCAAAGTCTGGAACATTTGTAAAATTTACAGTCATAATTTTGTAAAAAAATATTTTGTCAAAATCCATACTCTTTAAAATAAAGCACCATCCAATTATCCATCTTCTAGTAGTCACTCAATCTTAGACCAAAGCATAGTATTTATTTGGATTTTGATTCTGTAGGTCTATAATACATGAGGACATATAAATCTCATGGTTAGAAAGGAAAATCTGAAAGCTACACTCTGCATTACATTTAGTAATTTATCCTCATTTAGTTCTACAGCCTTGTCAATTATCCTTAAAAACTTGTGGGAAGATGAGATTGTTTCAAGGGTAGTCCTATTTTCTTCTTACAAAGCAAGATCTAGAGTCCAGCCATAAAGATTTTGAATACCAACTTGGTATAAAGCTTACAAATTCGCACAGGTTATTCAGTATTCCAGGAAACTGATACAGGCCCAAATCGGAAACACATTATGTAACTGTATCTGGAAAGTGAAGAAATTAGATTCACTGATTAGGTTTTTTTATTAAATAATACTTCACACAGAAGTGTGATGCTTTCTATAGGGCATGCCTGATTTCAATCACGCAGTAATTAACACAGGAATAAACTGGCTTAAGCACATGAAAGCATTTACAGGATATACTGAGCAGTGTTAAAATAAAGGATGCCAAAAATTGTGTGCTGCAGCACTTTTCAAACAGCTGTGTCACCTCTGCTATGAACCTGACTGTATTTTAATTGTCCAGACTGTGCTGTTATCAGTGTCTTTCTCTAGAAGTAAACTCAAGCTCAGCCAGAACTTATTGGAATGCTTAATATTTTTTTAGGTGCTTACCATTGCCTCAGCTTAGACAACCAATATTCTGCCTAACCAGAAAATACAAAAAATCTGCACATTTGCCTAAGGAGAAGTTTTCAAGTAACCCTTCTGTGCTGACACTTGCTTATCCATTAGCAGATAAAGTGGGAACAAACCCTGGTTAATTATTGTTTAGCTACAGTTTTATAAACACTATTTTACTGAATATTATTGACAAAGTCATACAGAAGCATACACTTCCTCCTTGCAACCCATCCTATTTGGTCATGTCACAATTACATTAGTGGATCGCACATATTCCTATTCCAAACTACAGGTGGAAATTTTTATTTTCTTAGGCAATTTTATTCCTTTACTGCATTTCTGTATGAAAGATCTCAGCAGTGTTCCCAAACTGTTATCATGTTTTAAAAGGCATTTAAAATGGCTCTTTATACAAACACTTTAAAACAGGAGATCTATGATTATTCCTCTTCAGTGAAAAAAAATAGAGCTGTCAAAAATCTACCTCTGCTGCAACTGAGGGGTGAGGCTGCACCTATGGGGAGCTCTAACTGTACTTCAGTCATTTCAGATTTTGACAGTAATAAGTCTGCTGTATCAGAGATTAGAGGTTATCGGAGATCTTCACTGGTACCGCCACATTTAGGAAAAAGGGAGCTTTACTATGCTTGGCCACATTACAGTGACACCTACCTTGCAGACACAGTTTGGCTATGTCTAACAGTTTGCAATATCAGAGCTTTCACAAACTGTGATTTTATGGAATATACTTTGCTCTCAGTTGCCTTGGAGTACGTATGCCACAATATTCACTTGGTACCATTGTATTGTGTTACTGTTTGTGAGCTCTACTTGGTGTATTGCCCACCTGTGTCAAGAAAGAGAGGAACTTTCCGGCTTATAATGCTTTCCTTTCAATGAGTTTTTGGGTTAAATATTGTGGCTAGTACTTCAAAAACTCACATTTGACTGGATTTTACCATGTATATTGTAAGATTTGCACTATTTGATACTATTTACAAGTAACTGGATTATTGTTAGGAGACTTAAATAAATAATACAAAATTAAAAAGAAATATATTTTTGTATGATATATTTATAGAAAATACACGAACAAAATCAGAAATATTATTATTAATAATTTTATTGACATTCTTTTATTGATTAATAATTACTTTAATATTACTGATAATTTATGCAAGAAGGTATGTCTGGCACTGATATTTTAAAAGTCAGGGTACTGCATTAAGAAACTGTGCAGTCTGTTACTCATTCAGTAGATAAAGAATTAGGAAACACCACAGCTGTTAAATAGGAGCAATAATCTATTCAGTTACTCAACAATAAAATTAAAAAGAAATGCAGATGCATATTTACATCTAATTAAAACTATCAGCTGGAATTATAGAGCTGTACTAGTGTAAATTTGGAACAATCCTGTATACACTTTGATAGAGGTAGAACGCAGAATCACAACAGTTTCAGTAAAAGCTTCTATTCTACTCCTGGTCTTTATTTTTATAAGAGAAAATATTAATATGATTGTACGATCCTGACTGAGCACTAAAACTAAAATTGTTGAAATGAGTTATGGGATTTGACTTTGGAGCCAAGAGATTAAATACGGTTACTTATCAGTCATCCAGCAGCTTATTTAGTTTGTCACTCATCTGCACTGAAGTCAGTAGTCCAAAATCAATACACTGCAGCTGCAGAACAAATACAATATGTGCTCTTGGAGGAGGAAAGCATGTGGTATGTAAAATGATAGGTATGATGATCAAAGTGAAAATGAACAGCAGATTTTTATTTTCTTCTTTCCTATACTGATTCTAATAAAGAGGAGTTAACATTGTAAAGGGGAAAGTATTTTCACCTGCACATTTCCATTCTTCATCTATCTTACTGCACCTGTGAATATAAAAAATAGATGATAGAAACTCTTGGTTTTTTTAAGAATACTATTCTTAATTCTCTCCCAATAGGGAAATTGTGTGAGTGCATATACTTCTGCATATATTTTGCTACTCCCCTATATACACATATAATACACTCAAGGATATACCCTCTATATACATTGAGAATGAAAGAAAAAGGAGAAGGTATAAATTAATATTTTGCCTGCTTGACTGTTAAAAATACCAGTTCTTTCTAGTGAACTTTTTTTAGATGAAATAAAAGTTTAATTAAGTGAAAGTATGCAAAGAGGTACTCATATTTTAAATGTCTTATGAAGTTTATGTAATTAAACCCTACAACTGCTCCAAGTCCCTTTCTAATATTTCTCTATTAAGATACTATTTACTCCCACTTCTAGCTAATTAATGTGGATGCAAAATAAGAACAGACCAGTCCCTCTGGTCACAGCACATCTACCTGCCACAGCTCATTTTTCTGTCATCTATCATCATTCTTTATTTATAGACCTGAGACGGTTTTAAATCCACATGACTTTGGGTCCTTTTATGAAGGGTATTTAGATAAATAAAGATGCAGAGAGGTGAGATTTTGAAAAGACCTTTGTCTGAGGTCAGAACCTGCTTTATAAATACATAAAAATGCCACATGTGAGAACAACCTCTGTTCCAAAGAGCTTTAAGTCTCAACTGACAAAATCTTATCAGCTTTTGACAATTTAACATATTTTTCTCTGTTGCGTGTTCTTGTCACATATTCATAAAACTATCTCTTCTTTCTCTCCCTTCCCTTTATCGTTTCATGTTCACCCAGTTAGCTGACTGTACTGCTGTTTTCAGGGTTAGCCTGTAACATTCAAGCACTCTCAAGTGACTGTCCTACTATGATGTCTGATCAATTTAATTTTTGCAAAATTTCATGGTGATTCCTGTACTCTTAAAACATAAAACAAAACAAAAACAAACAAACAAACAAAAATCCAAAACGAGGCTGTATACAGTCCACATACAAAGTATTAGTCACGAGAAGAATAGCTGAAAACAGCCAATGAAAACGCTGTATAAAAAAACTAAGTCTGTATCTGCACTGACTTTTACAAATGACCTGGTAGGTCATGCAGACCTATCCTTTTACACCTTCATGGTATCCAATAATATATGTGAAAACCAATTGTATAGCACATCTTATTTTCCTGTGTAATTTCAAAGTACAAGCATCCTAGGGAACTTCCCATGGAGCTACCATTTGCTCTGCTGATTGCAAAATTATTTCACCTTAACTACCAGACAAAAAAAATCCCCAGACCACAAACCATAAAAAAAGACCAATTCATTTCCAAGGGACAGATAAATGTGAATCAAACTTAAAAGCAATAATTAACAAGTTTGTTCCCCAGTTAAAGCTGTCCGTGTTAGATTGCTGTGGAAAGACTGGGTTTTGTAGAAGAAAAGAGTCTAAAATCCCAAATCATGTTAAAATGGATATCCTGGAGTTCTGCCCCGCTTTTGCTCCTACAGTCATTTCCCAGCTTGCCTCTGCTCCCCTGCCATAGCCTGCCTCCACTGGAGTGGTTTCTTTGTAGCTCACATCACAGAAATGTCTCCTCTAAAGAATTTTTGGAGAGGCTATCACACAAAAATGACTGTAGTTTCAGGCATCATTAACCTTTTGTGGATTTACTACTGATGGCGTGGTAGACACTCTGCTTACTAAACCACTTCATTTATTGGATGTTATACTAGCTAACACAATTAAATATGTCACCAGGAGGCTCTTTCAGAAAAATTCAGTCTAGGATAGAAGAATGAATGATAGGTGGAAGAGATGCAAGTGACAGAAAAACTTATGAAAATATTTTTTGTGTATTTTGTTTCCTGAGACTTGGTTTTTGATGGCTTTATGGCACCTTTCTGTTTCTTTCCTTCTCCTCTTGAAAGATGGCAGTGTATGAACCAACAGATGTTACCTTAGGGGGACTATAGAATGAGAGTAACCTCAGAGCTTCTCCATCTCTCACCATCAGTCAGAGGAACTGGACTGTCTAGCCACATAAACTCGTTTTGTGCTTGTTGCTTGCTGGAACCTCAGCCTCACTACATTGCTCAGGTTCATTCCTTCCCTCCAGTCTGCTGGAAGAGTTTTTGCAAGCTGTCAACAGAAAAAAAAAAAGAATCCCTAAAACCAGAAATCTGAATTTCAGCTGTTTTCTAATGCTTAATTAACAAGGGGCTAAGAATCAAGCCTCAGCACTTCCAGTTTGAACATGTGACCTGCCCAGTCACAGCCGGTGGTCTCTGGAACACAGAGATGCTCCGTCTGGATGTGTCGCATAATAAGGCAGCTTCAGCCAGCTATGGGAAGTGCAGCCAAACACATGCTCATGTCAAAAATAGAAATTTGTCTGAGTAGTGTGTTGGCACCGCTTTGACAGGTATACGATTTATAAACTATTCCTCGAGGGGAAAAGGAAGGCAAATTGTTTAAACAAAAGTGTCGGTACTTTCATCACCCTCTTTCCTGGGCAGCGTTTTCTGACCTGTGGCTGCATTCCAGTGCTCTCTGATACTGAAGTGCTGCTGAGAAGCTTCCGCCTCTGAACAAAGTTGGGGGCTGTGTTCTTGGAAGTTATAGTATAACTATAACTTTGAAGAGAACTGAACCCCCCTGGGCTGATAAAATGATATGCCACAACAAAAATGGAAAGACATAGCTACATTTTGGCTTGAGTTTCCCAGACTCAGTGCAGTCACCTGCTTTCAGCAGAGACTGTGTGTAATACTACTGCTAGTGGGCAACCATCAGTTATGAGCACTGTCTTGAGGAAGAGAAGAAGGAAATTTGACCTTGCCTGCTGTTTACACACATGATCCTCTGCCTGCCTGGAGGTGCTGGTCTGACCCAGTGGGGTGGCACCTGCACTCAGGTATGACTAGACACTGGTAACAGTCACCTGGACCTTCACTTCACCATTCAGGAACATGCTTCTGTAGAGGGTCAGGAGCTGCCCTGGTCTTTGCTGGGTGCACACATAAAAGCTGAGCTAAAATGACCATAAGTACCTCCTTCAACTACAGTGGAAGAGAGCTGGGATCTAAAAGGCATCATATACCTACAAAGAGAGCAGTAGAACTTGTCTCAGGAGCACTGGGACTTAGGATCCAGGCAGCACTTTATGGCCTCTACCTAAAACTGCTGACCGCTGTGCTGCCTCCCCAAGTCTCTTTGTCTCTTGGAAAGGGAGCTCAGGCACAGAGCCATGGATGATAGGCAAAGCCAAGCCCAGTGTTCTTGTGAAAGCTTTGGCCTCTGCTAAGAGAGAGAAATGGGCCTTCCCTGCAAAAGGGATCTGAATCTTCCTGTTTTTCACCTCTCTCTGCAGTCAGTTGCAACACAAAAAAAATCTGCAGTGCTTTGGGACACTCTTTCCCAAGGCAAAATGGATACCTCGGAGATAAGCAACATTATGCTTCATTCCCCAAACAAACACATCTAAACTGCAACACATTGTAAAACATTGACTTCTATTGTCAAGGTTGCCTACTGTCATTCCAATTGCCATCAAAGGGCTTTTAACATTTTATCTCAGTCAATAGAGATAAACATTTTGTGCCAATTAACTCAATTAAAATGTGTTGCATTACAATAACAATTAACAGCTCTGGTCTCTGCAAAATCCTGTTTGCTAAAGCATTTTCTGCTAATCTGACTATTCTGAGGCTTGAAGCTTGTCACCTTGTGCTGCACTGCCCTCTTTGGCCTCTTTCACACTGAAAAGTTAGATTGTTTTAGAAAACATAATCAACTTGGCGTGTCCTCTGCTTCAAGCATGCAGCTGGAGACATCGACGGAAGATTGAGGAATATAGGTCACAATTTTCCAAAACACAGAAGAGATTTAGAAGACTTTCATCAAAATTTAGACTTGAAGATATCTTAGCTGCATCACATCCTTACTCAGAGAACTCTTTAACCTCCAACAGCATTTTTGCCTCTTTGTCCATCAGCAGCTTGAAAAGCTTCCCGTCATATTTAACAGGTATATAACGTGTCTGTCAACTCTGACTGCAGGATTATTCATGACAAGTAATATGACATAAAGCAAAACTAGCTTAATCTACCCTTGGATAGGTTTTACACAGGAGAAGGAAACTTAATGTGTCTTAACCCTGCCAGAATTTTATAAATTAAAAAAACAAACACAAGGATTCTGACTTAAGGGCAAAATCTTTACTAATCTGTAACTTCAATGACTATGATGTGAGTCTTGATTAAGAAAGAGCTGTGTTTTAAATAAGTGTCTATGGCTATGTCTATGGTCTGATTGTAATGGAGTAGAGAGCTCTAGTCATAAAATGTAACCAGTCACTATCAAGCATTAACACTTAATTCTGCTGCCTGCTCTGAAGGGATGGACCATGTGGCCATGCCAAAGATTACTCAGCTTCAGTGATCAGTGTGAAACCTACTACTTTAAAAGTATTTTAAACTGTAATCTATACAATTTTGGTTGAGAGTCCCATGTGTGATTCAGGAACACAATCTGCTACATGCAGAACATAATTGTATTTACATGTGGATAGTAAAACACTCCAAGAAAAACTCTGAAAAATCAAAAGGTGATAAAACCAGTGGGAAGAGATGTGAGTTGCCAAGAAGTCAGATCGAATTAATATAAAAGATGCTTAAATTTTCCACTCAGTTTAAATACACATTTTTAAACTATGGGCTAGTTAACATGATTATACACATATATGTATGTAATCAACAGCAGGAAATTGCAAATTACAGCTGAATAGGAAGTAGTCGATCAGAACAGAAAGTTAAAAAGCAAGAGATTTAAGCAGTGTTCTTTAGCCTTAACCTTAGCAGTTTAGTTACACATTCAAATATTCACAGTTCCAGAAGATCTGAAGTGTAATTCAGACATATTTGATTTAGCCTGATTCACTCTTAAACAACTTTATTTACATCTTCTAACGGGATTACTATCTGTACTACTCTGTATTATCTCATCTCTACCTAGGGCAGTTTCTGTTATTGGAACACAAACAAACAAAAACTCCATAAAACCTTATTTATTTTTTCACTTGTCATTTCCTCTGAGAGCTTCCCACCGTACTGCTGTGGTAAGTCTTCTAGAGTTACCACAGTATTGCCACATTATTTTCTACATCCCATGTAGCTGCAAGGGGAAATAATTCACATTGGCTGCAAATCCACAGGCTAACATGTGCTCAACATTAATGTAAAATCAAGGACACATAAAATCATATAATATTAAACGTAGTTATAACATACAGCAGGTTTCCAATGTTAATGGAACACTATATGTGCATAAATTGAATTTTAAAAAAAGTATATAAATAATATGGAAGTCATATCTGAGCACATATTTGGATATATACATGCTGACATTTATACATGTGCGTATATATCTGCGCATGTACCATGTGAGGCTATAGAATTTTACTAAAACCCTCCTAGCTGGCTGTATTGTCAAGCATTTTGTGTAACTGCTATTATACAACAAAACCCAAAAGACAGTGTGTTTTAAAAGGGAGGAAGGTTAGAAAAGTGGTTAAGGCCAGTTCTGAATGAAGGAATGCCTCAGGGTATGAGATTCATTTGTCTTTGTACTAATGGGTTTATGGCTTTCTTTTTAAACAGCCAGCTGGGGCCGGGGAAGGGATAGGAAGGTGAGGAAGGATCGCTAATCCCGACTCCTGCCCTCCCCATCTGCCGTCGGCCAGGGCGGGGCTGGAGGCGAGGGGCCGCTGCCTGCCCCACTGCCTGCTCCCCTTCCTGTATCCTGCTGCTTGTCCCGGCTGCCTTCCCCCTCTGCTGTCTGCTCTGCATGTTTGGCCCCCTGCTTGGCCCCCTGCCAGTCCCTCTGACCCTGCTACCCACCACTCTGCCTGTTCCTGCTGCCTGCCCCGCTGCCTGTGCTGCCTGTCCCTGCTGCTTGCCCCGCTGCCTGCCCACACACTGGACAATCCCGACACCGAACCACCAGACGTGGGAAAGTCACAGGTCAGAGCTGTGCAGGACACAAGATGACATGTGGAGAAGAGCATCTGTCTGGTGATTTGTGGCCGAGGAGGGAATGTGTGAAACGCTAATGTCTGCCAGGTCATGGGCGACACTGTGTACTCCGTTCAACATTCTTGGCCTCAGCAGAGTTAACCTGGCTCTGCACTGGAGCATTGTCTTCTGATTTTTACATTTTCTTTCCCTACATTCGCGGAGGGCCGAACTCACTCTGTTCCAAGCATTGCTCTGCCTATGTAGGCTGTATGCATGCTGTTTTGCTAATCTGCATGAAAGTGCCTGAGTATGGAAGGGAAACAGCAAGACATCTTATCTTTGAAGGGATCTTGAGGCCTTTTGGGTTTACTGTTGTTGCAGTCATTATTGTTTAGCATATCCTTGAAGGTTTGGTCTGAGGGACAGCTGGTGAGAACGAAATGTAGCTTGTTATAATGCAGCAATTATTTAAATATACACCAAGCAGGAAAGCAGAGGCAGAGTGAATTTCCTCTGTTAAAGTGTTACAATATGGGTCTTTCTAGGGAAAAAAAAAAAAAAGCAATATAATCCACAGAAAGAGCATCACAAAAATAAATCCTAGTCCTTTCAGGCCTGGGAGCAAATTTTTGTGTTGCTGTCTACAATTGTTCAGATACAGCTTAAATATAGTTTATTCTTAAAAGTTCCATGTGTGAGATTGAAGTGAATGAGAAGTACACACACAACCCCCTGTTTGTCAGGGGGTGACTAGCAAAATCTCTGGTGTAAACATAGATGTTCCCATAGTGTGTTTATTCACTTGGGGAGGTCTCTTGCTGGTATAAACCTGATGTTTACCAACACGGCATGTCAGTGCTATGTACTTGCAAACACTACTGCAATAGGAGCAAATCACATCCCGCACAGAAAGAGCTTTGGAGTGACCTTTGTGGTTCAGAATTAGAAACAAGGATGCCACAAGCAGCAGGAGTATCATGGTGGATGAGTGGAGACCACGGTGCAAGGCAGTTACAGTCCAGTGATTTCTAATCTCAAAGTCACACTTCACTGGCAAAGCTCAGTACAACCAAAAATTTTGGATGTGAGTTGTGCAGGGCTGTGTTGTAGACTTCTGCACCTCTGCCCGTGATCCTGGGGCTGCAGAAATAAGCCAGGACCATGGCTGAGGTCTCTTGAGTGTATTGGCTCGAGAAGGATGGAATTGTCAGCAGTCAGGCAGGGAGAGCAGCCAGGGGAGAGTGAGCACAGGGGAAGCACAAACCACTGCTGTTTTTCTGAACAGAGATCTATAGGCACAGTAGAAGACACGGTGCTTGGCCTCACACAATCACACTCAAAGGATATGGAAATTATGCCTTTCCTCAATGCAATCTATCCGCTCTAGTGGGATTAGAAAATGTGTGGAAGGGCTGCCTTCGTGTAAAAAGGTTAACACATCCTACCAGTGCCCAGTGGAGCCTGTGCGCTGCCCCTGCGTGCTTGCCAGCTCAGATGCAATCCCTACCCTAACCCTTCCTGAAGGCCAGTAGCTCTTCTCACTTCCTTTCAGTGGCCAGGAGCCAAATGCCACAATTTGGATAAAAGTATCAAGGAAGACCTCCTATGGGGCTGCTTACTGAAACCCAGAAATATCACATTGTGAAGCTGAGAGGGCTAGTTGCTACCAGATCAGCAGCGCATATCTGCTAACGCTGCACATTTCTCTGCATCAGGCATCATTGACATTTTATCCGCTGGTTTGTAATAACTCTTTCAATGCCACAGGCTTGCCACAATTGTTTCATTAGCACTCCCCTCAAAAAATCAGGCGCAAAAGTGAAGGTCAACATACTAGAGCCAGCGATCCCTTTCCTGAGTCTATAGCGTTGCTCACCTGTAAAATGTAGCAGTCTGCCATTTTCCACTGACATTCCAATTAAATTACATCCCTAGAGGCTCACTATGAAGGGGTTAACACTGTAGCAGCCTTTCTTGGTGGATCAAATTCTTGCAAGACTCTCCTTGCTTTGCTCTTTAGTGGGATGCATTCGGCAAGAGCAGCCTTAACACTGAGTTCTGTTGTCTTCCTTCCACGAGCACCCTTGCTCTTCTCCCTGACTTCAAGACAGCACGGCTTCAGCGGGCTCCCTGTTTGCATATCGGAATAATCTCACCCTTTCACCGTTTTCCCAGCGGCTGCTTCACACCAGTAGACTCTGCCCCTGCGGGGCCCCGGGTCAGGGACAGCAGCAGCCACCGCCACTTCTGTGCTGTCAGGCAGGACAGAAGGAATGTGCCTGGCCTTGTCACAGGGCAGGGAAGCTTGCACTCTGCAAGAAATTTGAACAGATGTCACTAAGCTGGCTCAGAAAATGACTCTTCAGTTGCTAGCTATTGCCCAAGCAGTCAGTCCAAGCATCCAGTGCTCATCCCAAATCACTTGCATACCAACAGCTTTGCCTTTTGTGATCTGTACATACCATTGGCATCTTTATTTAAAACCACATTCAAGTATTATGTGAAAATGCTCCAGATCATTCTCTGGCACTGGGTAGTGAGATAGCCTGCAGATGTGCCACTGAACCCTGCCAGGTCCAGGGCTGGATGGTCACATCCAGCCCTTCACCAAGATTGTTTTTTATTACCCTCTCAGACTTCTTGACATTTCTTTGCTATTAAAGCCACAACAAGAGAGGCTCTGTTTTTACAACAGTCAAATGTTTTCTAATGTTTATCACTCAAAACAAATTGCCTTCAGTTGGAAATCTACCTGTCTTATGCATGTCTTTAAAAATGTAAGTTTTAATGATGTCCTGTTCTGGAAGTTTTCAAGGCCAGGTCGGATGGGGATTTGAGCAAGCTGATCTAGTGTAAGGTGTCCCTGCTCAAGGCAGGTGGTTAGACATAGCTGATCTTTAAGGTCTCTTCCAACACAAACCATGATTTGGAATTCATGATTCTGTGATATCTTTGCAGCCGCATCAGACATAGGATGCTTTCTGTGGAACAACTATTGGTAAGCTGAGCCATAGATGAGAATGGAAGGTGTCTGGAATATATCCCAAGGCTTCAAAGGTGTCAGCACATGGCTGGGGTTCTGGAGGGGCTCCTTGACTACTCAGCTCTGCTCTGCCAGTGTGGTCACCAAGAGAGCATGGAAGCTAATGCTCTCAACAGCAAATGCTTTAAAACTTAGAATATATTCACGTAGTCATCTGGCCAAATATCTGAGAGGTTGCAACAGAGAATGTTTCAGAACTTTAAAGTACATGAAGGTTTACAAATTTGAGGACTTTTGGGACCCCATTTTGAAAAAAACAGACTGCCAGGCAATTTTCATACATATATGCCCCTGTGAGTACCAAAATATCCCTCAGCC
Organism: Formicarius rufipectus; assembly: GCA_013399695.1. Taxonomy (NCBI): domain Eukaryota; kingdom Metazoa; phylum Chordata; class Aves; order Passeriformes; family Formicariidae; genus Formicarius; species Formicarius rufipectus. The sequence goes on along the minus strand of VXAU01000974.1, from coordinate 145,341 downwards.
CTCTGGACAAAATGCACTGACAAGGCCTACAATGCCCCACACTCTCCCAGTTAATAACATGGGTTGTCCTCAGTGGAACAGAAGAAAGCAAGTGCCCCAACATAACCTGGCAGAACTGCACCAATTCAGCAGGGCTGCGACAGTGGAGTGCAGTCCCACTCCCTCCTTCCACTGCCTGCTGCTCACCTGTGCTACATCAGAAGGGCAGGTCTATGTCCTCATTTGGGCCTGCTCAGTCATTATGAAACTGTTCAAGCTCCCTGATGTCAGACCCCAAAGTGTTTTGAACTGCTGACTTTTCCCTCTATCAAGCACGGGACAAGTGTGGAGGCTTATAGCACTTTGTATTGAATCAAGCACTGAAGAAAACATTTTTTGGACTCTGAGGCATTGGTTCAAAAGGTACACATGTAAATGTCTTCTAGCAGCAAAGCCTGTTTGAAAGAAATGGGGCAATAATCACAATTGTGTCATCTTCATTCCTTTTGAGTGCCCAAATCCTTTTTGTTTTGTATCCTTCCTGTTAGCATTCATTTGCTGTGAGCATTTTAGGGAGTTTTTAGAAAAAAACAACATACAGATTAGTTAGTTTTAAGGAAATCTATGAGTATTTTAACTTAATATACATTCTGAACTCAAAAGTGTTTGTCCCACGTAAGCCTGGCAGAAGTTCACAGTGACAGAGTCCATGACCATCCAGATCCTATCCCCACTATCAGCAACCAATGCCTTATTCAGAAGCTGAAGGTTTCAAGAAACTAACTGCAGAATTATCTGACAAATAATTTATGGGCTTGAGCAAGTTTAATGACACACATTTCATTCATGTTTAAATTCAAGCCTGAATCAAGCTAAAACATTGCAACTGGGTACAAGTGGAAAACAACAATTCCTCTATAATAGGAAATTCCAAGGTTTCAGGCAAAAACCTAAACATTTTCACAGCCTTCAGGAGAAAGACATGGTGTTGCTATATTGGCTCCTTAAATCACTGTCTCTGTTACTCAGAAGTGCATTTTTCAACAAAAACGCTCTTAAGGGGGTAAAAAGAAGGAGTTCTTATGTTTCAGCAAATTCAGAATCTTTATTTAGAGCCCCAGAATGATCTAGACACAATAATGTAAATATCTATTTTTTCGCAGTTACCTGTAACATGCAGCCCAAGGCTTCCTTCAGGCCCATCAGCTGAATATACCCTGTAGTCTCAGGGATGATTAATTCTGCCCCCTAGAAGTACGAGGCAGAAGTTTGAAAGGGCAGACAACACACCAAACCTTTGTTTTGTTTGCTTTAGGGCTTTGACTCTATTGGCTCTGCAGCATTTTTACCTCTTTTTTCATCAATTGATCCTGATGAATTTAGCATTCGCTATCATACAGACTACAGATTTAGAACAAATAGCCCTTTCATTTAGTTAATACCAGCAGCATAGCTATAAAGCTGTAATAGTTTACAGCTTTCAGGACATAACCTGCAACCACAGACAATACAAATTATATTACACTGTGTTTTATTGCTCTTTGAGGCCCACAAAGAGGCTTAGTGCAGTTTCATTGTCCAGAGTAGCAGCAGCTCTTTATTCTCTTTAACACATAGCTGAAAAATACTCTAATTCTGTTACAAAACGGTGTGTTCATTTTTTCAAAACTGCATGTAGTGCACTTCCTATAGGATGCAAACAACACTCTCCAGGCAGTTAAAGGAGAGCTCTCATGCACAGGCAGAAATGCTGCACTCTGCACAGAGAGAGGGTCTCCATTTTGAGAAAGAAACAACAAAACCCCACACTTTGACAGTCATTTGCGAAGACATGACATCTGAGAAGGCAAAAACCTTGGGAATTGCAATTCCTTCCTAAAAGGCTCCTTGCTTTTTCAGGTTGTGCATTCAAATTCTGGAGGAATCAAAAAGGCTGCTGGTGCAGCTTCTTAGCCCTACCCCTTCCTCCCTTGACCTAAGGCTGGGCTCGGGGAGGGCAGAAAGGAGTCGCCATGTTGTCTTCAAGTGGAGGGTCTAAATAAAAAATGAAGATAGCGGAGCTTCAGGAATTGCAAAGGACCAGAGGGAGTGAGCGAGCAACATCCAGCCCTGCCTTTTAAAATGTGGAAAGGCCATGTACTTGGTCCTGTTGCACCTGCTGCCCATGCAGCTCTGTGTTATGGCAGAGGTTCGCAGTCCGATCTGCATATCAAATAGCTGATTTGTGGATGAGGTCATTCATTTTGTGGTCGTATGTTTGCTGCGGTGGGGATGGGCTGTTGCCTAGCAGTGGGCCACAAAGTCCCAGCAGGTTTCTTGAGTCAGCAACCATCCTCCACTCCTCTCACCACTCCTCTGCCCTCATTGACAATTCAAACCCAGTTTTGACCTTAATAAATAAAACTCGGAAAGGTTTGACTCATTCTTAAGTTCAAAGCATGGGTGATGTGCTGTGAATTGACAGCTTCCTTTGATGCTGCACTGGTTTGGTGACTTGATAAGCAAAATGCAGATCCAGAAACCTTGGTACCACGTGAATGGAGGGATGACGGATAGTGCCTGGCTGCGAAAACACCCTCCGAGAGGCTGGGGCTGCCTTGGTGCCTGGGTGCGCTGCTCCACCTCTGAAACGTGGAAGAGGGGATTAAAAGATCAGCACCACATTTCTTTAAGCATTTAAACACGTCGGAAGTGGTTTTGTAAAATTTAAGCTATTTTTCATGTATGACTCCTAGTGAATCAATTGTGCCATTCCTGTTAATTTTGACAGCCCCTTCACATCAGGCAATGCTCGTTTGAAACACTTTTTAAAAGCTATTTTCTTCTTCCTAAAGCAGTGAAAGCTACTTGTAGTGTACAGCACATCAAGCTGGTGGAAACAGAAAAAGAAATCAGCCACCATTTCAAATTAAAAAGAGAAAAAGCAAAAAAAAAAGAAGGGTAAAGAAGATGAAAACACTGGAGTACAAAGCTGCCTTTAGAAACTACAATACATATATGTTGTCACCAATTGGTGTCTGATAAGTTGGCAGAAACTGCAGTTTAAGTGCTTTTATTTTAGGAGTGATATGCTGACAAAAGACACATGTGCAGACCATGCCATTTAGATGAAGGAGTTATATTCACTTTTTGCAAAGTACAATTTATTTATTTTTTCCAGATTATAATGTTTTCTAGGAAGAAAGTAGTACAAGGACCCCTCAGCCCTAAAACAAAACCAAACATCTCAGCACAAATTGGAGCCTTGATCGCTCAAAGCAAAACCCTCACAAACATCTATTAGAAGCAGGAAATGTCTAATGGAAAACTTACAAACATCTGATACATGAAAGGGAAGGCACAAAACAGGAAAGCAGAGGCATGAGCAGCTAATTGCTGTAGATTCCTCACAACATTTGCTGAAACCCAGCAAGACACACCAGCCAGCTCCACAGCACTGGGGTATACAACCACCATTAAAGTATTAGTAAGAACCCTTGGAAAACAAGCACTTTAAAAATGCTAATACTTTAGACAGAATGAAGTTGACTATACTTGTGACTGAGTTTACAAGGATGCTTTGAAGGGGGCCAGAGGCATCCTGGCATGATGCTTCTCATCTAATCCCAGTTATGAAAGCTTGCAAAGAGAATAATTTTTGAAAGTATGATTATTATTCACAGTGAAATCCTGGTGCAAAAGCGAAATATATATCTTGCCAGCTATTGCATATATACCTGAACTTGCAGCTGAAAATTGCATTTAGTTTTGATAAGGTCTGGTTTAAGAAAAATGTAAAGTTTTGAGCAATAGCAATGCATTATGCTGGACATGTAGCAAACACAGAGCACCTATTCTTGTCCCTTGTAAATCCCTGCTGCTTGTCTGATTTGAATAAAGTTATGCCTACTGCTGTCAGAACTGAATTTGGCTCATGGTCCTCATGCAAATTGCCACTTGCCTGAATGTGTGCACCATATTAAGAATGCAAATATGTTTGGACTAGATGATTGTTCCTTTATTTGCTGTACACCCTAATTCACAAGGAGCTGAATCAGGGTAGTTTTGGTGTGTGCAAGAAGGCAGACTCAGACAAAAATGAATTAAACTGTTTGCAAATAAATTAATTATGTCAAAAGATCTGATCTTAACAGTCACCCTTTCTGATGTTATATATGCGGTTTCTTGAACATAGCCAACAGAGTAAAAAAAGAAGACACATTAATAAAAAAAGATTAGTGACTCTTCAGGATATGACATGAAATACCTTTTTCACATATACTGCAAAAGACCTTACGTCCAGGATTCCTATCTCCAATGCTTTGAACTCTGACAACCAGAATGTACCATTTTATCTTTGTCCAAATTTCAACTCACAGACATTCTGTGAAGTTAATCACTCGTATTTGTCTATTGGATTGTTGAGCTGAAGACATCTGGAAATCTAAAAAACAATCCCTCATTTATAATTTGTTCAAATGAATGATAACCATACCCATTAAAAATGTATATCCTATTTCTCATTTGAATTTCTGTGATATACTTTTTCATTCCTTCTCACTTCCAGCTGTTATTCTGGAACATTGCCAACCTTCTGTGAGGCACTTAGGAAAAAATTAACATTTGGGAAAGGAGAAAGTGAAAAAATATACCAACAAAGTAACATTTTCTAGAATTCAGAAATAAAACCTAGCTTGAACTACAAAATTAATTTAGTGGAAATGTAAATTTTTATTTTGTTTTTCATTTTTCTTGCCCACATTGTAGAAAATATTTTAAATTATTCAAAAGGAAAAGCCCTGCAAATGAATTATACTTTATTTCCTAGTGAAAGAAAAGAAAGAAAAGAAAGAAAAGAAAGAAA
>VXAU01000974.1:83753-140373 GCA_013399695.1 Formicarius rufipectus | reverse complement strand
GAAAGAAAGAAAGAAAGAAAGAAAGAAAGAAAGAAAGAAAGAAAGAAAGAAAGAAAGAAAGAAAGAAAGAAAGAAAGAAAGAAAGAAAGAAAGAAAGAAAGAAAGAAAGAAAGAAAGAAAGAAAGAAAGAAAGAAAGAAAGAAAGAAAGAAAGAACCCAAGGAAAAAAAATTAAAAAAATTTTGGCCATATTTTCAGAGCATGCTATTCTTTCCTGTGGGAAAATTCACACATTCCTTACACTGAGATATTAAGTTTGAACTTTCAGTCATTTAATTAGTTCTCAATTCAACAAAGCATTTAAGCATGTTTTCAAAGCACAAAGCACTTAAGCACATTCTTATTCTGTCCCTGAATAGGGGCAGAGTGCTGAATCACACTGGGAGCTCTGAGAGCGGATTCCAGGGCAGCCTGGCAGGGCCACAGAGCTGCAGGGCTCTTGCTGGTGTGATTCCCCAAGAAGTGGGTATGGTAGTGATTACATCACACTCAGAATTAAAACCAGGCCTAGTCTGAAAATGCAAAACTTTTTTCCATCCTATATAATGTTGCAAATTTATAATACAAAATTGAAAACACACATATACTATATGAAATAAAAAGACAAAAGAATCCATTGGGGGGGGAGTATATTTGCTCCACATTTCACAAATACAAAATAAATATATTAAGTAATAATCTGATAAGCCTTATGTTATACTGTGCAACTATGTTTTCACTGTATTTTGGATATATGGGATATGAAAATGTAGGTAAATTCAATTTCATATATAACCAGACAGAAAAATACACAATTTAGGCTTCTAAAATCTTCAGCTGCAAGGTACCTGAGGGATACATGCCCACACAAATGTACATACACATACACTCACACACATACAGAGCTCAGGTGAATCACAATGTCTTGGAGAATCAAGAAAAAAGACGACACTATGTATCAAACAGTATCACATGCACATTTTCTATTAAATTAACAATAAGATTACCTTATCAGTAATATTTTCTTTCTTTTATATTAAAGTTTATACCAAGAAGTCTATTATTTGAAACTATGTTTTTCCTTTGTACTTCATCACTGAATGTTTAGAAATATTTTAAAATTTACATTGTATGCTAAAATAGAAATATTGACATTTCTGGTTATTTTATATGATATTTGTGTCTAAAATCAGACTGTCTGAAATTTAAACACCCTGTGTTTTACTTCCAAGACTCCTTGTGATATAAGTGAGGAATGTAGGCTTGATCCATTTCTGGGTAGCCCTTTCATCAAACACCTTTAGCAATGCTAGATGTAGCAGTCAGTTCTCTATAGAGATAAGCACTTAGCAATTGAAGAAAGCAAAGAATTAATGAGATTCTTAAGAATTTGGGACCTGCCTCCCTGCCACAATGTCATGTTGGTTTACGCTGCTGTATGCTGCTGCAACCCCAAAATGGGTGCTTAGTTTTGTATTCACTTTCTGCGTGGCAATTCATTTATTGTGTTTCTTTGTAAAGCTTTAAGGATTGCACATCTTACTTGCTTTCTACATATTGCTTCTAGTTCTCAAGAACCAAATTCTGAAAAGAACAAATCATACCCACCACACCAGGTACTATTCAGACTGAGCAAAAATATCACAAAGCTGATAAATATTGCTTTATATTTTCTAAAAATAATTTTCTACAGTGACATTAAATGTATATTTAAAGAAACACTGTTTGCAAATCAAAACAGGGATTTCTAATGCAACCAGACTGAAAAAGTCTATCTACCCAAGTTGAAATCCTCTGCTTCATTAAAAAAAAAAAAAAGACAAAGCAATTTTTTTTAAAGAAAAATGTTGTAAAAGATTGAGAAATTCTACTGTTCAATGGCTTTTAGCAGGAAAAAAAAAAAAAAAAAGAATCCCTATACGTTTCATCTATATAGGGGTGCTAAAGCCTGAGGAAGGGGGAATTGTGCTTACGCAGAGGAGGACGCCCATCATGCGTCTGCGAGCAGGGAGATGTCAGCCATTTTTCTGCACACTCTCCCCAAACGCAGACTGGAGCTGCCCTCGCTCCACCATGGCAGCCCATCTGCTTCTTTCCTCACCCTGAGAGTGCCTCCACTCACGCAAATATCCTCTGGCTTACTATGAGCATATCAAAAAATGTTTTCTTTAGAGGAGAGGAAAATGAGGAATAGGGGAAAAAATATAAAAAGATCAGATTTTCCAAAGAGGACAAAGAAATGTGAAGCTCATCCTGCCTGCCTTGCTTGAGAGAGAGCTGCTCTGCATTCATGGGTTAGCCTGGGTGGAGAATGATGCTGTTGTCTCACAAAGGACTCATGTTGAGCTGAATCTTTGATTACAGGACAAGTGCCTGCATTAGGCCCCTCATTGGGCTCACATTCTGCTCCTGCCATTTGTACAAAATTTCTGAGTGATCTCTTTGTGAGTACGGGCCCCAACTGAATCAAAGATGAGCTTCGTCCTTACAGTGTCCCCCCGCCTTATTTTTCCATGAGCACCCCTTTTTTCTTTCCCTGCTCCCCTTCTCTCTGATCCCCCCTCCCCCTCTCCTTTCAGACCCTTCACCTGCTTAGGAAAAGGGACTGCTATGGATCTAAAATAAAATCTAATGAATGGTAAACCCTGAAAATAGATGTAGTAGCGTCTTTTGGAGGTTTTTAGACTTCCCCCTCAAATTCAGTCACGTACCCTACAAAAATGATGCATAACCTCTTGATTTTCTTAATAGGATTTGTGCTTGTTGTTGCTCTGCATACCCTGCCACGCCAGAGAGAGGACTCCAGAGCTGCTGCCGTAACCATGGCCACTCCTCATTCACCACTCTTGGCAAATTTCTCCTGATGTTAAAGACAGCAGGAAAGAGAGATGCACCAGCACATGCACAAATATGATAACCCTGTGTCTCTCTCAGCAAATCACCATGTGCCTAAAACCCACTGAATTTGTAGGCATTACCTGAGAACACTCTCTTAACAAAATCATTGCAGCTTGGAAAACAAAGCAAATATATAATCAACCTAGATTAAGATCCAGCTTCAGTCAAACATCACACAGGCTTCATGAAGGCTCTGGAAGCTGGATTTTTTATGCATCTGCCCAAATTGAAAAGGTTATTTCTATGTCTTCAGGATGACTCTTGAGCTGAAGGCAGAGTGGAGTGTTGCTGCCCTGAAAGAAGGGAAGTTGCTAGGAGATAAGTCCAAGATTTCAGACAGCATTGGTCGAAGTTATCTCTAATTGACAGCTGCTTACCCTGAGGGTCTAATTCTAACCTTGAGACCAAAACCATAATGAGAGGGCAGCTTTCCTTCACCCCTGTTTTTTAGCCAGGGCAAGGAGATTACTGCAGGTCTGTTATTCTCTGGTTTTTGTTATGCTTCTTTTCGTGGGGCAGCCCTGTGAGGCTCAGAGCCTGCTGTGCTTTCTGAGGCTATAGTTTGCATCAGTGAGCTCTGTCTGATTCATACCACCTGAATAAACTTGCTCTTACAGTTAAGATGGTCTCACTTTTTCGTTTTTCTTTTTTCTCTTTTTTTACTTTTTTTTTTTTTTCTGGAAGGGGGAAGGGTGAAAAGAAATTCTCTTAAACATAAAATGATTTAATGACTTATTTTTTTAAAGCAGATACTTTAGTGTGAGGTCTATGGTTAACCCTTTTTCAGGGAGACTTAAACTGTCATTGTTAGTTTTAAATCAAGACTGTGCTGTTAGCAAGTTGCTGTTATTAAGGACTCAAAACCAAACAAAGAGAAACATTCAGAGAAAAGAGATTAACAGAGACAGGAAAATAAAGTGGGGTAGGTTTTCAGGGGTTTTTGTTTTGTTGTTGGGTTTGGGTTTTGTTGGTTGGTTTTTTATTTTTTTTTTTTTTTTATTTCTGAGGTTTTTGGTTGGTTGGGTTTTTTTTTTTAACTGACTAGGCTTGTGGAGATATTGATTTATGAAAAAATCTCTGAGGATTTCAACTTGTATTTTGATTATAACTTTCCTATAAACAGTGGAATGGCATACAAGAGCTCCAAGTCAATTTTTTTTCTTAGTTATACTAATAAAAATCTGGTCCTCTTCCTCTGAACTCACTGAGGCTCCTCTGGATTTATACTAGGGTGACTGAAAACATACTTTGACTAAATATTTCCAGGGGGAAAATTAAGAAACAGGAATGTAGTCACATTTAGTAACCCATGGCAAAAGAAAAACAAGAAGAGAAAACAAAATATGAAATAAATCCCATGAATATATTTTTTTGAAAATAATTCCATGAATTCTTGAATCCCAGTCACTTTCAAGTTCAACAACAAAAATTATTTGTTCTGCAAATTTTTTCAAGTAGGTAAGATCAAGTGAAAATTTGTATCTTTGGGGAGAATGCAAGCAGGAACCAGATCATAAATACAATGTCATTGCTCTAGGGAATTTCTCTGACAGACACTGAGGGGCTAAGTCCTCCATGGCTGAAACCATTTCCCATCCCTCTGCACGAGAGCAGGTAAACAAGCAGGGAGCAGAAGCAAACTGCAGCTGCACAATGACAGGGGGAGAGGATCGTCCCAGCCTCTTCATCCTCAGCATCAAAAGCCTGCCAGTTCTGGATGGCATTTTGGGTATATAAATATCTACCTTGGAGAAATGCACTGAGACTATCAACTTGTTCCATGAAGACTGACTTCTAGTGCTGATATTTGCAAAGTTAGCAGTGTGGTCATTAGGATTGTATCATGGTATTCTTGTTCTGAAAACTGAATCCACTGGGCAAATTAATTTCTGAATTCTGGCAGCTGAATGTCTGCCTGCCAGCCAACATGGATAACAGAGTGTATCACCCATGAGTCAGAGGGGAATCAGAAAGGGAGGCTGGACAGTGATAAACCAGCATAGAGGGAAGCTCAGACCTTGGCATCGCTCTTATGTTTGCTCTTATCTGTGTTTAAATAAAGACAATATCCAACACTCTTAGAAAAATAGTCATTAATGAGACCCATAGATTGAACTCATGGAAAGGCTTCTGTGGAGTCTGGAGGAATCTTAACGAGCAGAGACAACCAACCCAGTAGTGCATATATACACAGCCATAACTGCTGGAAACAAGTGAGTCTGATCTTAATTCTTTTTTCCTGCTTAAAGTATTAGGTATATTTTCCTAATATACTAAGTCCTCTTATGTACTGCATATGTCTTCTGCTTCCAAAAGTCAGATACTTTTATAACATTTAAATGGAATTTGTATATCCTTGAGGCTTCAAGTAAAACTGAAAATACGGTTCAGTAGCATATTTCTAATAATGTCTATTTCTACAGAAATTTCACTTATCATTTAATAAGTTGTGTGCACTTGAAAGCTAATATTTGTATTGTGTTTGATGTGCAATTCAATTTTATGCAGCAATTGCTGCAAGAATATCCACAAGATTTGTTTCCTTGTTCCACAGAACAACTACATTTTCTTTGCACTGTCTGGGTAAAGTTACTTAAAATATTTGTTTCTCCATCTGAAACAATCATAATAATGAAAACCAACTTCTATGATAAACTGTGATCTTCACAGTAGAAAACAAATTAAAAAAAAAGAAGCAGCATGGAAAAAGAAACATGATCTTCACAGCTTCCAGAACTGTGATATAAAATTACTTGAAGTATCCCATCACAAGGACTTAAAGGGTTCTAAGGCACCTAAGCTCTCTAAGATCTTTGCACATGTTACCGAAAGAGTTAGGAAATCTTCCTAAATTTTTATCTTGTTGTGCACTTCACTTTCTTGACCAGGCAGGTCGACATTAGAGAAAGAGAGAAGATGATTTGCAAATGAGGTTTGCAAAAGCTATTGACCTCAGGAATAAGAGGAAGAGACTGGAAATCTCAGGAGTCTGTGACCACATCCTCGTCCTCTGAGCCACCAGCATGCAGATGCAGGCATTTTCACCAAGCTGGTGTCAAGACTGGGCCGTACTAGAGGTTTGGTGCTGATGAGCTACCCCTGCAAAGCTTTATAAGCTTCTGATGGCCTTTTTCAGGGCTGACTAAAAGAGAGAAAAAAAAAATCAAACTAACAAACTGCATTTAAAATGTATATATAAAAATAAGAACAGTGAGAGAGGGCTTGATTCTTCTTCTGAAACCAGTGAGGCTACTTCAAGGCTCTCAGTTTATCTCTCTGGGGATACCCTATACACCACAGTTTCAGCATGTAACCATCTTTTGCAATATCTGGTCACTGATACATTTTTTCTTTTTTTTTCATTTTTAATAAAAGAAGTTACAACCATTAACAAACTTCCATAAATAAATCTGAGCCTGTTCAAATTAGGAAACAACTTTGTTTTTGTATGTGGCAACAAGATATATTGCAAGTAAAATTTTCCCCTTCTACAAGTTTTCAGGTATCGAACATCTTCACCTATTCCTTCCAAAACCATTTCTAGCTTACTGGATACATGACACATTAGAACAAAATAAAAAAGTCTCCAAGTCCTGGCACCAGGACCAGCCTCCTTCAGATAATTAACAAAACTAGATCTGATCACAGATCATAATGGTGTTGCTTTCATCTTCAGTAGTGATTTAAATATTTGAATGCCATTTCCTTAGGTGGTAATCTAAAGCTCTTTTTCCCTAGCATGGACAATTTCTTTTTCTTCTTTTTTTTTTTTTTTTTTATTTATTTTCAGTCACTGAAAAATAGTTTATGCCTTTCACAATATCCCATATATTATTATATTTACTTTTTTTTCTTTTTTCCCAACCAGTTCCTAGAAGTCCTCCTTGATGTGTAACACTGTGTTTTGAAAATCAACATCTTGCTTCTGACAGAGCCAGTGGATATGCCAGCCGGTAATAGCTGGTTTCTAATTTTTTCTTTTTGTGCTAGAAGGGAAAAAAAAAGTAAAAAAAATTGCTGACTTTAGATCTTAGCCTATCAGATGAAGACTTACTGGTGCATTAGAGGCCTATTCAAAACAGGGCTTTTCTTGCAACAGGAGCCCCTAACAATTGGTAATGAGGACAGATTCAGAATTGTTTGTGAGCAGCTGCTTAGTAGGTAAGAGCTTGTTTGGATTCAATTGAACAGTGTTTTTAGAAGCAGTTACTGACCCCTGACCCTTCCTACAGACTGGGTTGATGGGATTAGGGAAAGCTAGCGTTCAGCTTACACTTGGCTATAACAAGCTGGCAAGAGATAACATACTTTTTAATTATCAAGTTACACCTCTGCCAAAGTTTGTCTGTGAATTTACCAAATGGCTCAATGAACTATAAAAAATCAAGCTCGGCTATGGGATAATAGTTACATAAGAAAACAGTCATGGTGGAGATATAATTAATACATTTATGTGGGATTTTTTTCCCTTTGCAAATATTTCACATTTTCAAATCTTGTTCTACCTATGTTGTATGTGGTATTTATGCCAATGCAGTTTAAGGTTAAAAAAGACCTGGGTTGATTCTAAGAGCTGCCAAAAAGGTAGCCAAGGGGAAAAATATTAAAAAACAACAACAACAAAAAAAGAACAAAACCCCAAAAAAACCAAAACATGCAGTACAAGAAATTTAAATTAAAGCAACAAACTGAGCAACATTAAAATTTGAAGCTTGAGTTACTCTGCCACTCTGAGGCTGGAGCAATACAAATACTTACTATTGGCAAGAATCCAACTCGCCTAGCAGTCTACAACCAAAAGAAAATGAAACAATTGTGGTATTATTCACCTGGAACAATCAGAGACAATTTCTGACATAATAATTATAAAAATTTCAAAGACTATGGGGATTTTATGTCTTAATTCTAATTAATTAAAATAAACCCAAAATTATAAGACTTAATTATTTTGAGCGATTTTCTCTGTTCCCTTTCAAAGCTGAAGTATGAAAAATTCTCCAGTTCAAGTTATTTAGGGCCTATAGCTTTCTTAGTTCTCTGCACTGTTAGTACACATCATGTCTGTTATGGGAGCAGTCAGTTCTGGGACATTCTTGGTACAATAATCATAAAATTTATGCAGATTGATGCCTTCATGAACAGAGAATTTATTGATAAAATAAGTCATAGTGAGCAGTACAGTTAGGTTGAAATCCATAGCATGGGTTGGAAAGTTGGGTAGTTTTGTCACTGTAGCTGTACTTGCTGTTGTTGAAGGAGTCTGAAGACCCAGAAAGCTTATCAGAAACACTTGGGATTTCTCATGCTATTTCTGTCAAATCTCTTATATCAGGAATGAGAGTTTCAAGCTCAAGTTTCATTTCCAGTTACACCAGATTTCATGTCCTAACTGGAGCAAGTTCCATTGTCACTTTAAAACAGAGAGGATATCTAGGAATGAAGAGCAACTTTGGGCTGAGTGAGACACACCTGCATCCTTTTATGATAAGCATTACCACATGCCACCATTCCATGAAGTGACTAGCTGCCCTCTTAAAAATAGCTTTATGTTTTCTTTCCTACACATCTCTCTGAATCTGTCTTGTGAATCTCAGTTCCTCATGGTCAGACACCATTTATTTTCCATCCTAAAGCTATTAATAGCTAGTTTATAGTCATTAGCTTCTTTAGCATTACGCCTTCTAGTTTGAATAGTGTACTCTCCTCCCTGCTGTTTACTTCCCTAACATGTTTATATATGACAATCACTTCTTGCCTCAAAATTTGTTTTGTTAGGGTAAGTAAATGAAAATTTTAGGGTCTTCTGAAATAACTAGTTCCTTGTCTTCCTGATTTTCCCATAAGCCAATTTTAGCCAATTTCTATTTAATTTTTTCTTTCATAATGTGAATATCCAGTATTCTATATAGTGTTTTGGAGAACACCTCACAAATGTCTTCTGCTCTGTAAATACTTCTCAAGATTACATCTGTTAAGCTGCCACTCTGCTGGTCTCTCAGGTATTCCTCCTACTGGTTATTTAAAAGTGGTCTCCCAGTTTATAAAAGCAATGTAGCTATCAAATTTTGTGCGATTGAAATTCATCCTATTTCTATTACTAGAATCTTCAAGGTCATTTTTCTTATCCTGTATAATAATCTAATAATGTACTGACAATGTAAGTGGAGGGCACAGAAGGAAACCGTAGCAACAGAAGAGGTATGTGCAGAGACCAGCTTTAGTCTATCAAGGTTAGTACTAGCTTTAGTATATTAAGGTTAGTCTTTCCAGGCTGTCTATGTAGCCAAGTCGAGGAGAATAGTTTACCTAGGAGTCAGGTTGGAGTAAGAGTTTCACAACCTTGTATGAGCTGTGCTTGGTGGAAATAATCTGTCATTCGCCACAAGAAGATCCTAGAGAAATTATTTCCACTGGAGCTAATTCAGTCTTTGTGAATACCCCAAGTGTCTCTAATTCATTTTCTTTACCAGTATGCTCAAATTTTTGTCTCTTAGTCATTCTGGAAAGTATCAAACAAGATTAATACACACACACACAGAGTTCAGGAGGTTCTGCAGTAGCTTTCTTCTAGCCCCACACTTCATTTCTCAGCCTAGTGCTGGTAACTTTATAGGCATCCCCTTCTGTACCATACTGCTCCTCCACAGATCCCAGTTTCTTCAGCACTGTTTTTGCAGTGTTAATGTTCATGTTACCTGTGAAAAAAAAAGTCCAAAACAGGCTTTTGGACCTTTTGGACCTACGTATTTCCATCAATATGTAGTGAAGCATAATTTACCCATGATAGGACAATATTATAAAGTTCTTGAAGCCTTCAGGTCCGATTTCACCAAAATTTGTACTGCTGAGGTCAGGCTAAAGGGTCATGTAGGTGCTAGGATGACAAGTCGTAATGCAGACACTGCATTTGTATATTCCTGTTACGAGCACTGACACCCAGTTGATAGGTGTATTCCAGCCAATTGTAGTGGGAATTTGGGTTTCGCTCACTTATTCTTCCAGATTTGTGAGACTGCAGGTTATCTGAGTAACCACAATTGGAGTTTAATAAACTATTTGAGTATAGTAGTCAGTTTGTTTGCAGGTGTCTCCTTTCCCATTTGCTTCTGGATGTGGAATTCCACTTTCAAAATTAGGAAAACTGAAATAATGCTTAGATTTTTTTAGCCAAGTATAAACTGACTTGAATAAAAAATGGAGGTTTCATGTGTACCTTATCCTCACTGCAGTTTTTCAGCTTCTTACTTTTTTCTCCATCTAAGCACATATGTGAAGAAAACTTTAGCTATTTAGCCCGATATCCATCATGAGGTCTGATTCAGTTTGAGTTTTAGCTAGTCCCACTTTTGCCAAGTCTCACTTTGGAGCTGCATTTCTTGACTTCAAAGTTATAGTTTTCCTTGGTGATCAGTCCTTTTTTCCATTCCTTGTAGACTCTCTACTTATGCCTAATGCCATTTTCAAGATGGTTTTTCTTCCAGTTAGGTCTGGAAAGTTCTCATACAACTTTTCTTTTCTCCTTGCCTGGCATACGGATTCCAGATAGCTTTAGCACGTTTGACATGGAGACATTCCAGGCTGCCTCCAAAATCTAATCCCTGAGTTCCTTAGTTCGGTTGGTCTCCCTAAATAGTTACTTTGGGTTGCATCCAAACTCAGCAGCTTGCTCACCCGGCACAGAGCCTGCAGTCCCAGTTGCTTGATCCTCAGATAGGGCACAGTGTCAGAGCGAGGTGCCTCTCTCTCCTGACTCATGGGCCCAGATTTCCTTCTCATCAAAATCAAAGTTCAGTAAGAGAAGGGAGCAGGCACGTGCCAAGGTTTTGCCCTCATTTGCTTGGGAGATGGCCAAGGCCTATTTCCATTTTTGGGAGCTCAGAAGTGCTCCCGGCTGTCGTTAGTTTAGATGAAGTTCTGTCTTTTTGAAATGAGGAACTTTAATGAGTTTTAACTTTTTTTTTTTTTTTTAACATCTTTGGTTGTTGTTCTTTTTAAAACAAATTAAATACTGCACACTTAAGGCTTTGCTACTTAACCACAATCTTTATTCATGTGGATGTACCAATACTATTTGAACCAGAGGGACTTTTTTTTCCTCACAACAGGGTAATTCCCTGCTGTGCATAGTTATCCTTGTTACATGTGTCTTTCCAACAACAGTGCAATAATATTTTCTCATGTCCAGCTTAAATTCTGGGAACAATAATAGACTCCTATTAATTTCCCGGTATTTCCAAAATATATTTTATCCTATCTACCGCAGGGGGTTTTATCCAAACAAGTATTGCTTCATTTTATCTTGTTTCTTTATATAATATGGATATACATTTCTGGAGAAATATTTTTCCTTTTTAGTTATTTTTTGTCAGCATGTTATGTCCACTACTACAATCACCATTACTGAAATTTCATTTAGGGTTCTAAAAATACATGTTTCTCTGTGTTGTTTCCCAGGATTCTCCATTCAAGTAAGAGCATCTTGCCAACTGCACCTGATTCCACATCTAAATTGTACTCTGCACAGTATTTCTACCAACTGTATCCAGCTGCTGATATTGATATTAACCAGTGCCGTGCCTACAGGGATTAAGACCTCTACTATCCTGTAGGTATACTGAAGAAAATAGTGCTCCTGAACCTTGTGAAGGGAATACTGAGGCTGAGTTCCTGTACTGTTGTGAGGTGTTGAGGTTCTGCAGAAACACCTATGTGCAAATACTTACTCTGCAAAGCCAGCCATGCCCTAATGAAGAATTAAATTTGCATCAGATTGACATATATATATTTCTTATCAATTATACCAGGTTAGATCTTCAAATTACAGTGTGGATCTCTGCGTTTCTCTGTGTAACTGAGTATGAAGAAATGTGAAATATTAGCTGAGGGGAGTCTGTATGACCTCTTTTTTCAATGCATGCACAAAGTATATGATATGGAAGAAATGAGATTGATAAACAACACAAAGCACTGAATAAGGTGCCATCTGTTTTCAAGGCAAGAACAAACAGGTGCTTTTTTCTCCACATTCACTAATAGTTTATTGTAGATTTGCACTACCAGATCCAGGCTTTAGGCTTGTGATATGAGTTTTACTAGGGAACTTAAATGTCTTAATTTAACATCCAAAGGAAGCCTACTTGTTAGGCAAAACAGACTCCAGTAACACGGTGAAAAAAAGTTGTTACTGGAGGCCAAGTTGGATGGGGCTTATAGCAACCTGGTCTGGTGGAAGGTGTCTCTACCCATGGCAGGGGGCTTGGAACTAGATGATCTTTAAGATCCTATCCAACTCTATAATGCTAGGGAACCTAAGAAGCCAAATTTTTACTAATGTCTATAATATTGAAATAATTGAGGATTGTTGTAGTACTACAGTTTCTGTGACTCTTCGTTTGCTTTAAGCAGTTTTGTATGAATTAAAATTCTTGTCTCAATGTTATTTCTCTATATTGGCATGCATACAAATCCACACATACACATAAACGTATAGACATATTAGGGGGAACGTTAGTGGCATCATCCACACTCACTCCTGAGTTAGTGCTAACATACTCTCCAAAGACACATTTTAATTCAGTTAAGTTGTAGAAAGGAATTAATTCTGGTGCATCCTTAAAACTTTATATACATATGAATATGTAAGATAGAGGGGTTGAGACTGATGAAAGCACAGTGTGAAAGTGGTCTAGCATTAATATCCCAGATTAAAATAGCCAGGACCAGTCCTGTGACTGTTAATTAAAATGGATATTTAATTTCCCCAAATAGTTGATAATAAATTAATATTAATTGCAGAAGAAAGTTTCCACAGGAAAGAAGTAGTAACATATTTAAATTATCTTGAGTTTATTATTATCTTTTTCATAAAAAGTAATAATATCTACAGTTTTAGACATTATAGAAATGTTGCAAGTATGTTTGGATTTTCTTCCTCTGATCAGCCATATTGATTTGAGATAGTCATATTCGTAGGAAACATAACTTCTAACCATAAAAATTATGAAAGAATTATATAATAATTCTTAAGCTAAATGTTATATAGCAGCAGATTTTGGAAATTTGCTAGCCTATTAGTATAGAAGCATATTTTATTAGATGCATAGTTTATTTGGGGGAAAAAAAGAAAATAAAAAAGTTTGAAGGTACTAAACTTATCCATGACAATCAGTCATTAGTTTTTCTGAATTATTTTTAACCTTTGAAAAATCAAACTTTTCCCCTTTGAAATTTGTGTAAATGGAAAATCCCACCATTGTTTAAAAGCACTAAAATTAATATTTTTTTTTGTTATTTAATACTATCAAAATGTTTATCTATACATTCCATTTAACTAAAATATATATATATTTTTCTCCTACAGTTGCCATTCTTTTCTTAGATAACTGGAGAAAAATATGTTAGAAGTTGTGTGAAGCTTTACATATATGCAAACAAATGCAAAGAAAAAATCTCACTATTTGCAATACTCTATATACAGCTGAAATAAAAGTGGCCAAAGACTGTTGATATAGAAATTTTCTGGAGGTTTTGTGTTAGTGTAGAATGTGGATTCTAGCTATTTTACATGACTGTGGAAGTTAGACTGCTCCCACTTCACGAGAGCACTTTAGAATGTGCTTCACTTAAAGAACTGGTATACCAGAATGGGCATGTTTATTTCCCTAAAATGAAGCATATTTTTTATTTTTTTCCCCAAACCAGGTTAGCTCATGAATACCATTAATATCTTCTGTACTTATTTACAATTTTAAAGTCTGTATCTGAAAACTTTTTAACTGTCTGTGGCTTAAAGCCTCTGCAAGATGAAATAGGCATAAAATTGGTCAAAATACATAAATTATAAGGACAAATTATATAAACTTAGTTTGTGTAATGTTATAAACTTAGGAGATGACAAGTCATATTTTCTTATGTTGGTAGTATAGGGTGGGGCATCGTGTCAAACAATATAACAATAGAAACAGTTTGAGCTAATTACATGATTTTTGTTTGTTTTGCATATGCATGCCCCCTGAAGTTTTTCCTTCACTCTGTTCACATAACTATCTAGAGGCAGTTTAAAGCATCTCAATTATTGGACATTTTCACACGTAGCACCTACTGAAAGTTGCTTACTTTTTGCAGTATCTTACATCTGCTACTAATGCAATAAATGGGGAGACTGAAAACCAAACAGTGTTGTTAATAGCGACAGAAAGCTTTTAGCCAAGCTCCCTACATGGTGATGGATATCGTTTATCATATTTTACTTGTTGCTTTAAACTTTCTCTGTCAGAACGAATCTCTGCTACAGGAGAAGAGGTACCAGATGACAGGCAATCTGATTTGGCTAATAGTAAGTTCTCCTAATCAAAAAGTATTGTGGAAAAAAAAGAACAAATAAGGGTATGTCTATATGCCACAAAACTGTCCTGGAGAATATTTTGCCTTTTCTAGAATATACAGTGAGCTGCAGATTAATACCATGGTTAAGACAGAAGTCTTTTAACCTTATCATTTAAAAAATCAGTCGATGATTTTGATTACCTTCATTTCTTCCTTGAATTTTTCGCCTTTCTCATGACAAAGTTGCTTTACACAATCAAAACACTGCTGCAACCACTACTCTACCACAACCATTCCCTGGAGGGTTTTTTCTTGTTTCTAACTCTTGTTTGTGTTTCTAACTCTTGGTTTGTTTGCAATATGAATTAGCACAATGAAAAATGACAGGGAAAAAATCTGCCAGTTTATGTTTGTTTTCTTGGCTGAACCAAAAGGCTGGTAGGTGCAAACATAAGTGCCTAAAAAAAAAAATTAAAAAAAAAAAAAAGTCTTTTTTCCTAAAACACATTGCAACTTTCAGTTTTTCCTTTATGAACATTTTTGGCCAATTGGAGCTGATATATATATGAGTGAAGAAAAGATTTGTTTTCAGCTATGTTTCTATTGCAGCAACTGACACCAATTTTGATAAACAAGAACAAATTCCTCAATTTCTAAACTTGAGATGAACTTGAAAACCACATTTTAGTATTCTTTGATGTCTGAGTGATCTTTTTTTTTTATTATTTTTTCACTTTCTGTGCCTTCCTTCACTTCCTTATTTTAAGATGAGAAACTTTCACAAAGTAGAGATGCTCTGAGTACATGTTAGTGCTTGACAGAACCACAGAATGGCTGCGTCTCTGGAGATCATCTAGTCCACACTCCTTCCAACACATTAAAGCAGGTTCACCTAGAGCAGGTTGCACAGGATCATGTCCAGGTGGGTCTTCAATGTCTGTTGTGAAGAAAACACCACAACCTCTCTGGACAATCTGTTCCAGTGCTCAGCCACCCTCAATGTAAAAGAAGTTTGTCCTCATGTTCTTCTGGAATTTTCTGTGTTTCTGTTTGTGCCTGGTGCCCCTTGACCTGTTGCTGGGCCCCACTTACAAAAGTCTGGCCCATCCTCTTGACACTTGCCTTTTAGATATTTGTATGCACTGATGAGGTCCCCTCTCAGTCACCTCTTCTCCAGACTGAAGAGGCCTCAGTCTTTCCTCATAAGGGAGCTGTTCCAGTCCCTTAATGATCTTTGTAGCCCTCCACTGGACCGGCTCTAGGAGTCCCATGTCTCTCTTGTACTCGTGACCCCAGAACTGGACACAGCACTGCAGATGTGGCCCCACTAGAGTGGAGCAGAGGGGCAGGATCACCTCTCTTGACCTGCTGGCAATGCTCTTCTAAAGCAGCCCAGGATAGCTTTGGTCTTCTTGCCCACAAAGGCATACTACTGGATCATAGACAGCTTGTTGTCCACCAGGACCTGCAGGTCCTTCTCCACGGAACTGCTTTCCAGCAGGTCACCCCCAGCCTGTACGGGCACCTGAAGTTTTTTCTCCCCAAGTGCAGGACTCTGAATTTACCTTCATTCAACTTCATCAGATTCTTCTCTGCCCAACTCCTCAGCCTGTCCAGAGTAGTTTAATAGTAAAAACCTCTTAAAATGTGGATGTTAGGTTCCCAAACCCATATATTTCTGTATAGAGTCTGCTCCTCTTGGTCCATTCTGCTTGTGAAGACAGACATAATCTCCATATGATTCCAATTGTATTGAACAGGTGACAAAATATCATGGCAGAAATGTAAGTTTAATTATAATCAATAGCAAAATACTTATTTATGTCAGTTGATTCTCTATTGAAAAGCTCTTTTCAACATATACACTGCTAATTTTGCAGAAAGAGGAGATGTAGATAGGTAACATTGACCTTTGCAGTCAAATTCAGCTTGAATTCAGTATGGGAATTTTTGAGCTGTTCACACTGAATAAACTTTAAGTGGACATACATTGTTTTGCTTCTCAGTGCTAGTGTATTGTCCATAAGCCTATTCCAAAGTAGGACAAGTGATTATGTATAATAATGGCTCAAAAGCAATTTTTAAAGTAAAGCTAATATAGGTCAAGTAATTTTTGATATTGCTTAAACATTTGCCTTAGGGTAGGGATGCACTGAGACTTGTTTACGAAGTTCCTGCACACAAGGATTTGGAAGTGTGAGATACAGATTTATCCTTACATATATAATCCTACATAAGAAACCATAGCCTACTTGCTATTTGTCCCATAGAACACAGTTGAAGGCTTTGCACTTGACATTCGTGTGAGCAGAAATAGGCAGTGAATTAAATATATATTCTCTAGCTACAGACAATATCTTGGCAAGGAAGAAAGTAGCTTTCTCATGTTCAGTAACAAAATAGATCTTGAAACATCTATTTATAGATTTAATAGATCCCTTAGTTTAAACCATGCCTGTAACACTACTTCTTACTTAGATTAGCCAACTGATTAACTCAATCTGCTAGAAGCAATTCTGTTTACACTTTATGTTACTCAGTGTAACTGCAGTTTTCTTGAAGCGTTCTCCTGCTATTTAAAGACTGATTTTAATTTTGAATATATAACAAAGCATTTTTCAGTTCAGCAGAGATCTCTTCCCTCTTCACATCTACTCAGATCCTTGTGATTTAGAACCAAAAATACAGTTTCATTGTAGGTAATTTTCACTGCTGTCCATCCTACTGAGCTTATACAGCTAAGAAAGAGTGAGTTGAGTCCTACTTGTTCTTATGCAGAAATCATAGAATTAATTCCTGTTAGAGGTCCAACCTGTTACACCTGTGTAAACCTACAAAGGGTAATGGGGTTGCACCAGTGTCAGTAGAGGTATAATAGGTTTAATCAAGCATAACAGAAAGTAAATTGCTCTGCAAAATCCTCATTACTGTAGATGAAGTGCATTCATCTGTCTCAACTGTTAAGCCATAAGATGTCTGGGCAAAGGCAGTTCCTACAACAATGATTCTCTCATTTCAAGTGAAACCTCTAGGTGACATAGTACAAACAAGTAATGATTGTATGATAATAACCTGGACTGACTACTAGACAGAGTATTCATTTGTCCAACACAGCCCTTTAAGTACAAACTGCCTCCAGGTATTCTAGAAATTGCACTGAAAGACAATCAGTGAGAACAGCAACTGTATTTTCAAAGAATGTTGAATTATGTAGGTAGATTCTTATTCGAGTACGCAGAGTGAATAATCAGTAATTTCTCTCCCAACAACATAACACTTTATATTACAAAAAGAACAACCTACCAGCTCATATTCAAACATTTGTTAAAAGCTATTAAAATATCCTTATTGTCTCAGGCTATGTCTAGGAGTGTGTGAATAAAGATTGGCTTAAATAAACTAAATCTCTCTGTTCATCACTTTTCTTGAGTAGTGTAAATAACAGATTAACAGTATATTTGGAGAGAGGAGCCACAGTAGACAGTGATATTGTAATATGACATACCATGACAATGCAACAGGGTCTGAAGTATAATTTGAGAGCAGGGATATAAGCTCTTGATTATGGAGAAACCATATGTTTCATTTTGTTAAGACTAGCAGCAATTATATCAGAATTTGGCCTCCTTGCAACCCTGCTACACTGACACCATAGTTCTATATAGATCATAGATTTATAGGTTAAAAGTCTGAAGGACCTCTCCAGTCATCTCTTCCAATAACCACAACGCAGGCAACAAGGGCTACCCTCAATTTGTCTATTTATGCCTTCCAGATATTGGGTTGCTTAGCCTTTCCTTTCTCAATATTGTTGAAGTCTTGCTCCTCACAAAGATGTTTCTGAAATAAACACATCTAATGCTTCTATTTATTTAACTACATTTCTTTGGTAAAACTGAGCAGATTGAACTTTTTTTTCACTTTGAGTCTACTATGCTGTTGTGAGATCCCACCTGGAGTGCTGAGTCCAGTTCTGGGACCTCCAAGTAAGGACATGGACCTGTTGGACTGAGTCCTGAGGAGGGCCTTGAAGATAATCTGATGGTTGGTGCAACTCTCTGATGAAGAAAGACTGAGACAAATGGGTTTGTTCAGCCTGGAGAAGAGAAGGCTTCAGGGTGACCTAATTGTGGCCTTCCGGTACTTGAAGGGAGCCTGCAAGAAAGATGGAGATGGACTTTTTACAAGGGCATGTAGAGACAGGACAAAGAGGAATGGTTTCAAGCTGAAAGAAAGTTGGTTTACAATAGGTGTTAGAAAGAAATTCTTCAGGGTGGTAAGGCACTGGAACAGATTGTCCAGAGAGATTGTGGATGTTCCATCCCTCGGAGCAGTCAAGACCAGGTTGGATGGAATTCTGAGCAACCTGGTCTACTGGAAGGTGTTTACTACCCATGGCTGTGGCATTGGTACTAGATGATCTGTAAGGTCACTTCCAATGAAATCATTCTGTGATTCTAAGATTGTATTAAGGTACTGTTGATGCTATGATGGTCTCATTGTATAATAGAAGAAATTTTCATACAGGGAAGCAGTATCCACTATTGGACTAGTTTACATGGTATGAAAAAGAAGTTGAATTTTTCAGTCTTTTCTATCATTCTACTGACATTTCCTCAAATCTTTCCCATTTCAAAATTATTAATACAGTTTTCCACAGCTATGGCTCCAGTCCTGAGTAATTGCAGTGGATACTGCCCAGTTATCAAGGGCGCAGTACTAACATTTTTTGTCTGTGTGTTACTTTCAGAGATCATGTTAAGTTGGCTGTCCTTGGTGAATTCCAAGTTATTTCTGAGTTATTCTTATGTAAATGGATTGTTCTTAACTAGCTAAACAATTACTGACTTCCTTTCTTCTTTTTTCTCTGCTTTGCTGCCCTTATTTTGATGACATTTGCAAACTTCATCAGTAATGATTTTCAAAGTGATTGCACAGACTATGTTGAGGAATGTTTTAAGTAGTGCAAATCTCCCAGAAGTAACATAATTGCTTAATGATAATTCTTCATGTAAGATTACAATTTAACACTGATCAATAGCTTGTTTCCAATCTATACGGCATGCCAACTCAATTTTATATAATCCTGAATTTATTGGCAAATAAAATGTCATGCAGTCCCAATCCAGGACATAGGTCTATTGTATCAGTCTTTTTGCCTTTACAAACCACACTTCCTGTCTAATCTGAAAAAGTCATCAAGTGAGTTCGATCACATCTGCTTCCCATCTTTATTGGAGTTAGTTGTATTTCCTTGCATTAATTCTTTATGAGTCAGTCCCCATAGCAGATTTCCCTTTATTTTGTTAAAGATCAGTGCTGATTTGGGAGGCCTGTAATCACCTGGATCTGCTCATTTATCCTTTTTGAAATATTCACACAGCACTGGGTTTGTCCAGGTGTCTGTATTACTGTGACAAAAGTTATTTTAAGATACTTGTAGTGTTCTAAGAGGGCTGGATAAATTCTCTCTTAACTCCTGAATGCAAGGTATACAGATCTATTGATAAATACATGCTTTCATAGCCTGTAACTGTGGTTTAAGGGTATGCCATAGAAAATTCTGTACCTCTTCCCAGTAAGGTTCCTTTAATCCTTTTCCTTCAAGTAAAATTTTTTCTTACAGCCTGAATTATGTGACCCGTGACCAGACAATGATGTGGACAATGCTTGTTTATATGGACTAAACTCATACAAGGGAATATGCTGAAAATGAAAGAATTACAGAAAATTGCTCACCGCTGCTCAAACCTCTATCCCAGCCTTGTTTCATTTATGTGTATAAACATAGCCCTTGGGCTGGAAGTTCTGCCTGAAGGACTTTGAGACATGGTAGAAACATAAAGCACCATGGTACAGTGGGTTGTAGGAAGGTATTGTCCCTTTTCATCCTGCAGCGACTCTCCCTCAGCTTTCCCTCATCACAGCATTCCTCTACCTGCTGATCCTGTGTATCCTTCATAGATCTGTTTGGAGAGGAAAGGAGAGGAATGATCCTCTCTTCAGTTTGTCCAATACATTATTCATGGATCAAGGAGACCATGCAGGTAAAACTGATTTGGGTAAGGGCAGAAGAAACAGGCAACGTGTGGCCTGTGTCCAAGGTATGGATAAAGTACAGGGTCTCACTGTCCTGGGTACTGCAACACCACAGTGGTCTCAGAGCAGAAGAGCTTGTGGATTGTTTCTTAGAGTGAAAGACAGCTTTGCCCTAATCTTGGAGAAAATAATATAGCAGAATTTATCATCACCAAATGTGTGGCAATACAATTGCTCTTTACTACCTTGCCTGAATACACAGGATGGCTGTTGATCTTCCATTGAGTTTTTGACCTTGAAAGGGAAAAAAAAAAAAAAAAAAAAAAAAGCAGTATCAAATGTATTTGCTTTTTCTTAGAAACTTAAGATTTTTATGTTTTCCTTTAGTGTGAGAATTCACAATTATTCATGTAGCAACCATATCAATGAATTAAAAAAAAAATATAACTCAACTGAAACTTCCAAAAACTTATTTCTAAGCAAAAAATGACTATCATTTTAGGAAGCATTACTGTGTAAGTATGGGAGTGATGCCGTCATCGGGGCCTGACAACTTATAACCAGACAACTTTAGGATAGCCTGTAGCAACACAGCTTTGTTGCACTATCTTACTTTTTAATGGGTATCACTGTGTTTTTTAGACAATTGCAAAAAGGACTGTAGATCTGTAGCCCACCATTAATCCTTTTTGTCATCTTCAATACTAGGAACACCTTCTTACCTTGCAAATTGGCATAATCTGAATGTAGAGACTGGCATCCATGCTGTTCCATGCTGACAGTTGGATATTATCTCCCCTTATTCAGAATTTCTGCAAATAAAATTCTGGAAAATGAAATGCATCTCATATGCCATACCCAAAAGGCTGCAATAAAACTCTTGCTGAGATGTGGATGCATATTAAATATTTCAGTTTTAAGATACACTGCTCATGGTCTTTGGAGAACTGTTTCTACATCAAGGTTGAATAACAGACTCGGGAGAGGAAGAACATCAGTGAGTTACATTGCAAATTCTTTGTAAGTACCAGAAAATGATTAAGTAATACCAGTGTCTCAGCTTTCACATCTGAAAACAGCACACATATATAGATACACAGTCCTTATTTCATATAGGGGTCTTCTGAGATAGTGTGCATTAATATCAACAAAACACAGTGGGAGTCTTTTATGGAAAAAAACCCCAACCAAACAACTAACATTCATAGTGTTGTCCTACCAGGCTGTAAAACTTCACCTTAGAGGAACAGGTACCTTTTTTCCCAATGGAAAAGGAAAGAATGGGATTATCAGCGTGCTTTAAACTGTGAAATTTTGATAGAAAGATGCTGTTACCCTCCTCTATGTAAAGAGGTTGTTGGTAAGGAGATTTGCTGCAGTTTTCTGAGTAGCTCTGGAAACAAGAGATGAATAAAAGAACACTGCTGGGTCACTTCTTTGTTATGAAGATGATTCTGTGATTGTTAGGTTCTGAACAGGAAGATGTGAACGGTTAAAGAAAAGTCTAGCAATTCATTAACTCCTATCTGTCATGCTGCAAGTGATACTTTGTATCCCTCACAGAAAGGGAAATCTTCAGTAAATTACTTATGTTTTCTTAAAGCCAAGCGAGAGACACTCACTGATGCATTCAGCATAATGTCTTTCTACCCTCTTTCATCATAGGGCAGGTCAGCACTGCCTTGGCAGCCAGGAGGGCCAACCCTGTCCTGAGGGGCATCAGGCAAAGCATCACCAGCCCATCGAGGGTGGGGATTGTCCCCCTCTGCTCTGCACTGGGGCAGCCTCCCCTTAGATATTGTGTGCAGTTTTGGACACTGAAACAAAAGAAAGGTATTATGCCATTAAAGAGCATCCAAATAAGTGCAACACAGATGGTGAAGGGACTTGAGCGGAAGCCATAAGAGTAGTGGCTGAGGTCACTTGGTCTGTTCATCCTGGAGAAGAGGAGACTGAAGGGAGACTTCATTGCAGTTACAACTTCCTTGTGAGGGGAAGAGGAGCGGCAGGCCCTGATCTCTGCTCTGTGGTGACCAATAACAGGACCCAAGAGAATGATCTGAAACTGTGTCAGAGGAGGTTTTGGTTGGATATTAGAAATAGATTCTTCACCCAGAGGGTGGTTGGGCACTGGAATAGGTCCCCCAGAGAAGTGGTTACAGCACCAAGGCTGACAGAGTTCAAGAGGGGTTTAGACTACGTTCTTAGAACCACTGTGTGATTTTTGCAGTGGTCCTGTGCAGGACCAGGAGTTGGTCTCAATGATCCTAGTGGGTCCCTTCCAACTCAGGATATTCTGTGATTCTTGAACTTCTTGTGTGACCCCTATCTTCAGGACAAGTCATTCACAGATCCATGGAAAAAGAGCTCTCTTCTGAGATGGCTGGAAAATTCACATTTTGTTCTTCCATATCGGCTTCAAAGTTATGCTGCAAGGTGCAGAAGGAACCATTGCTGTAGATGTTCTCCATCTTTCTCCAGGAGTGTCTCCTGTGCATCAAATCTAGGAAAGGGTCTCTGGAGGATGTCAGTGAGAACAATCTTAAAAGGCAAAAAACTCTCTGGAGAAGAGCCACACACTTGTATATTCAGTTAAAAAAAAAAAATCTGGTCAGATATATTATGCAGCCCTTTAAGCCATGGAGACTTTTTCAGAATATTCAAACCCACAAGGACAGGTTACAGAAGTGAAAAATATAGAGAGACAAATTCATCTAGGTGTTCCACAACAAGAATTTCTGTTTCTTCTGACTTCTAGAAGAAAGACACTGCAATAAAAAATTGGGGAAAGAAAAAAAGCAGATACAGAAATAATTTCTTGAAAGAACAATTTAAGGACTTAAGTAGTTTCCTTCCCAGTTAAACAACCTGGAAGACAATTTTTCATGGAATATTTGAAAAAATAATGATTGTCTTCATAATCAGAGGACCTTAACATCTGTACTTCTTAAGAAGGTTGCTTTAATTTTCAGACCTTGCAAAATTCCCCCATGTCCTAATTGGAAACAGAACAGGAAGGAACATAAAGTAAAAAAAAATTCTGAGATCCTTCTGCTCAGGTCCTGCCAAACACTCTTTCTGTGTATTGAAGAAATAGGACTATTACCTTTCTGTCCAGACACTGAAGAATCATGTAGAGGATCGTGTCCTTTGTAACTAATGTGTGAGTTACAGGATTTGTTAAAAATTACAAATGGGTTCAAATCTTCCTTCTTGTGCATCCTGTAGTGCTTCTAGCTATATTGCCACTGTAAAATCTTGACTGTCTAGGCTTTTGTTTTCAACCTCTCAGATGAAAAAGTATATTCCAGATTTAAGCTGAGCAAATTTTGGGTTCCAAATTTTGGGACCCAGATCAAACTTATTGCTGCAAAATTTCAGGAAACTGGTTTATATCCAGAAACAATATTTAGAGCCAAAATGACAAAAGACACCAGGATTTTCAGCAAAAGAAAAAAAGAAAACTTAATACAAAATTTAGACAGAAAATGTCCCATAGTTCCAAGATCTCAGAATCAAGTTGGGGGTTCTAAAATTATCAAAGAAAGCAAGCTAAACTATGAAGAAATTCTTGCTTGTTTTCCTCTCTGGCTCTCTACTCTTAATCTGATTTTCTTTTCATTACAGTGGTGCCATTCCTGAGGATGGTCTGATAATGCAGTCCAATACAGATAATTCCATGTACTTATGTAATTCCTACTGAATCCAAGAGAAAGTCCACATTAAGTCTGTGAAACGTTCTTGGAATCAGATGAAAAAGGTAGGTGAATGAGGCCAGGTAGCTTCCCTCTGAATGTGTAATATCTACTGAAAACACACATCTAGTGAGCTTCTCCCACTATATGATTAAGGACTGTGTAATTCCTAGTCTGATGGATTCCTCAGTGTCTATGAAAAACACAAGACTTATTACCTGATAATACAGAACACAGTTCTGTGCCGAGGAAAAGTAATACTGTTCTATTGCTACAAATGTCGTAAGATGGTAAACTTCCTCCAAAGCCCTTTCTGCTGAAGATTGTTTGAAGACTCTTCTACTCTGTACCTGATTGTCTTTTGTGCTTGTAAAAGGCAGCTTCCTTAGAGAATATGTTCTACACAGATCTTCCTGTTTGACTCTGATATTTAGCTGTGAGCTGGGTATATCCTGTATCTGCAGGCTTTTAGGGGTTTTCTCCTGAGATTGTTGGGTTCTGTGGTACAGTCACCTTCCCTGGAGGTATTTAAAATACAAGTAGATGTGGCACTTGGGGACATAGTTCAGTGGTGGACTTGACAGTGTTAGGTTAATGGTTTACTTGATGATCTTAGGTGTCTTTTCCAACCCAAATGATTCTATGATTCTATGAGTGGGAGCAGGAATGAAGGAGTAGGAAGGACAGTCCCTGAGGATGTCCCTGGTCATTTATCATCTGATAGGTCTGGTACCAGTACTGATGTTCCCTTTTGTGGCCACTGTCTCCTGTGGAAAGACTAGTCATGTCTCATGTGAAGGATATGAAAAAAGTAGGATTTTACAAAGGAGCATGTGCATGTGTAGGCAAACAGTCAGATTAAGTAAATTTTTTAAAAATTGTAAAAGAAAGGTAGAAATTTTAAGTTAATCTTCTTTTTTAAAAGTCAGTTGAGGCAGATACAAGGCATATTGCAACCTGAGCAATGACTCCCAAGAGTTGCAGGTGCTGCCTTAAGCATGTCTTTTCCTTACTGGAAATGTTCTCTATAAACGCTTTCCATTTATATTAAAAGCTTATTTATAAAATATAAATATATAAACTTCTTTATTGCATTTTTTTGTGTTTTCTTTGTTCGTTTGTTTTTTCCCCAAAGGCTTTTTGGCTCACTCTGTTGCAAGTGTTCTTTTATTTGAATGTGTTTATTTTTGTTAATGCTTCTCAAGACTTCCAAAATTCCAGCCTTACTTAATTGCAGTCCTCTGCTTCAAACTACAAAATAACCTGCAGAAGGTTGTCAAGATTGTCAATATTGGACATCCAAAACCCTGCCCTTCATGAAATCTACAGATGTGTAACAAAACTGGGGGTGGATTGTTCAAGACCAGTACACATCAACCCAGCTACAATCCAATCTCTGTCATGTGAAGAACCAAAAGACCCTATATAAAGAGAAAACACTGCACTTTCCTTTCTACTTTTTATTTTTTTTCTTTTCCATTTGTAACATCTGCTAAAAAGAAATAAATATGCTTATTACTTTTGTAAGATGGTTATGAATTATTTAGTTAAGAAATAATTGCAGGAGGCATGGTAGGGAAAATTACCCACAAAGCCAGCCAAACTGCAAGTCAACCCGCCATCATTGGAGGCACAATCATCATTAACTTTAATGAGATGTGGGAGTATGCAGTTCAGCAGGAGAAGGAGAATGCAGCCACTTCTCAAAAACCTGCATGGCATGGTAGGCTAGAGGAATTTTACTAGCACTCCAGATCAATAGTGGAGACAGCAGTCAATATTAGTAGACCTCACAATCATCATTAATTGAAATCTCTCAACCTTCAGTTTGCATAACAAAGCAGCTATTGCCTTAATGAAGAATGTAATATCTTACAATCCAGACCTCCTGCAGCATACTTATGGACTAAAATAGCTGAAATAGAGGTTGCACCCTCTGCTGTAAGCCCCTCTCTGTACCTCCAATGCCATACAAGTGCATAGATGTATGCATACTACTCATATGTCAATGCATTTTAATGCAGACAATTAATTATTAATTATCTGGATTCAAATATAGTGAGTCAAGAAACTTTAAGTGCAGCAGCAGAAGAAAACAAATAAACCACTAAAATAGCCATTTTAGTCAGAATTGAAAGTACAGATGTTAGAAAAAGTATGTAAGCAAAAAAGGACTCTTTGAATTTGAAATGGAAAATTTGGAGATTAAAAAAAGATTTTGAACTGGAACAGCTCATATTAAAGCAAGTTTTCTGATTTAGGTCTTTCTTGCTCTCTCTCTTTTATTTATTTATTTATTTTTTAATAGAGTGAATGAAGAGGCATTTGAAAAAGATCAGGGAGGCTAAGACATAATATGAATGATTTGTTATTTGTCAGCCTAAATATGAAGATGTTTGAAGTTTGCAAGTGCTCTGTCCTATCGTATGTTAGTGTCTATGTAAAAGAATCTGATGAAGATGATGAGATAATTTTCTGGCTGTAATGAGTAAGAGGACTGGACAATTGCTGGGAAAATTGTGGGATTAAGGTCCATTTATGCCAGAAAATTGCAAAGAACTCTCAGAGCACATACAGGAAGGTAGTGGCTGAAATATTGATTCCACAAATCAGTATTTTTTAAAAAGCCCAGCAAAAAATGCTTCCAGGTCTTACAATGCGAACCCATATTCCCATAGATGCATTAGATGCTAGTTATTTTCACCAGAACCTTTTCATTATCCCCATCTTCCATATGAAGAACAGTTGTGAGTGAAAATCCTCAGGAATAAGCTCCCCTTGTATTCCTGTTTTCTTAACTGTTTTCTGCTATTATTCATGTGGGAGAAGAAAGTATAATGTCCCTTGTAACTCTCTACCATCTCTCATGATTTATATTTTTTAGTGATAATACTATCACTAGTTCTGGTTGAAAGTTTGAAGGCAAATACCTGATTACACAGCCTAAGATAAAAGTGCAAATCCAAAGGCTGTGTTTTTCCTTTTCTAAATTTTATATCTTCCTTCTTCACTTCATGTATTCAAGCCTTCCACAACTTTTCCTTTTCTATTTCACTATTTCATTTTTTCTCTTTCATCCACTCCTTATGCTTTGCCTTGTCATTCTGGAAGAATAGGTGTCGTATTGGTCCTAGGACACATAGCCTTTTATCGCTCACTTGTCTCTCCTACACATTCTTCTGAGGTGGTTTTTCAGTTATGCAAGATTAAATATGAGAAGTAGCAGAAATTATTTTCTTGAACCTGAGTTAACAGAACTGGGTTTACCCAGATTGAAAAATTTTTACTAAGTGCTATTGTTTTTCATCTTCTCAGCACAAAAACAATCCTTGCATAATTTTACTGCAGAGAAACCAGGAAGGCTGCTATTCCAAAAGAGCCAGTACCCCAGATCTGATGCTCAGTGAAGCTGATCTGTGGGAATGAAACAAGGTGAGTTCAACCTGATTCCAGTGAACTCATAGTTCAGCAGTTTTCTCTGATACTTCTTTATGCCAGATTTGACTTGGAATTTCTAATATTAGAACTATTTTTAATTACAGAGAGATATATATCTACATATATATATATATAAATACATATAATATTTTTTCCTAAGTTTGTCAGTGAATCAGCACTGAGTAATGAAAAAAATTGATTTTGATTTTGGATGTACACTATATCTTTTTCCTCATATTAGCTGGGTATATTTCAATCTAATGCTTGGCTGAATTATAAAACTAATCTCCAAGATCTTAATGTCTTCAGGCACATCTTACCAGAGAATCAATTAACATGGCATTTTTGAAGGATGTTAAATCATATTCCTAGTGTTTTTCTAATTTCTGTTTAGTGGGAAAGAACTAAGAAATCCTGGGGAAAAAAAAAAAAAAAAAGGAAAATTTATATAGGGCTGACTTAATTTTCCTCATTTTGAAATTTCCTGTTAGAGTACAGAGCTTCATTAATCTAGGACAGGACAACCCTCTTGTCTGTGTGGACATGAAGTACCATGATCCCAGGCAGGCTTTGGGGAGGAAGAACAAGCTGGCATTTGTTCAAATATGCATTAAAAGAAGGGGCTGCCAAAAACTGGAAAATTGCAGAATCTACTCTAAGGGTAATGATAAGGAAAGGAATTAACCATTTTGATCATCCTTATTCTGCCAAAATGATGTAATCCCTGTCCTTTTAATGTTTATGTTGGGAATTAATTCATGTATTCTTGTTTTTGTTCCTTTTGGTTCCTACTTCAATCTTTGGTTGTAGAAATGAGGTGAGATAAAATTGTAATGACTAATATGGTCTCAAAGAAAAAAGCAGGCTGTTAAGCTGGTTTAGGGAATGTGGATTTCTTTTCATCAAGAAAACTGTATCTTATTGAGTTTCGTGAATACTCTGTTGACATCAGTTACTTCCATTTTGCCTAGAAAAGACAGCTTGCTCTTTAATTGTCATTGGTCTTAGCAGTACTTGAATTTCTGTGCAAGAAGATTACAATGTCAAGGGAAATACCCAACACCACCCCAGAGTGCAGTCAGCACTAAAACCGAATCAGACTCTAGAAGGAATTTCAACAAAGATTAATATTAGATGTACTTGTGGATTTTTTTCTGAAGGCACTTTCTTGACACCCTTTTTTGGTGTTAAGCTGTTTGCTGACTAGGTTTCAAAGTGCATTGTAGTTCTGTATAGCAGTTTTTTATACTGAAAAACAAATAGAAAATTTGTATTTTTTTCCCCATATCCTTTGTTTGTTAAATACCTTCATGTGTTACACTTCAGAGATTTGAGGATGCATTTATGATCTACTTTTTTCCCTTCCCTGTGAGTCATGACAACCACAGCATGCAGTGGGGCAGCAGGATCTTGACCTCCATGAGGTACTTTTTAACCTCTGAAATAATGAAATTACATGAAAGATCTCACCAAAGAGCCTGACCTGCCCAGAAAAGAGATGTATAAATCATCTAATTTACCTTTCTTTTAATACAAAATTTATAGGTTGAAAATACTAGATATCTGGACTAATGTTTATGTAAGGCTAAGATTTTGTTCAAGTTTAGTCAATATTTCTGAAATGCAAATTTTATCTACAAGTTCTAACAAATCTTTTGTTAAAATGAGCTGACTAAAAATAGAGAGAAAACTCAGAATGGATGAAAGCCTGGAAAAAGAGAAAGAGTAAAACAACCCCCTCTAAAATGACTCTTTGAGAAAAAAGGAATTTTTCCATAGACTTCTATGAAGATATTTATAATGGACATTATTTTTCATCAGTGACTAGTTGCAGGGCTAACTCTGACAATGTTAATGCTGCTCCCTCCATTATCTAAATCTAAGGCAGAAATTTCAAGAGGATGCAACAACATATTATTATTATCATCATGATAACGTGAAAAGGTCACTAATGAAATGAGTTAGCATTGGTAGACACCAATACTTCTTAATTTTTGGATGATCTCATATTACTTCACAGAGGACAGGCTGAAGCTTTGTGTGTCATACCTACCATACACAGAGATGCTTTCAAAATTTGAAAGTAGTGTCCTTAATTTTAACTATTTTTTTTTCTTAAATGTGAGTAGTTACATTTATAGGCAACTTTTGGTAAAATTTAATTTGCTTTTAGTTGAAATGAATAAATAATATTTCTTAGCTTTACAAATCTGCCTGATCGAGGCTTTCATATGGGAATTGACTTAGGTTTTAAACCACAGTCTACCACTGGACTATATAATCTTAAGGATGCAATAAGCTACACTCAAGGCCTATTGAAAGAGTAAGTGCAAAACCAAAATAGGATCAGAATGAAAAAAAATGAGATAAAGCGCTCAATCAGTATAGCAAACAGTGGTCACTGCACAGACATTTCCATTCAGAGGTCAGTGTTTTTGTTTTTTATCTTCTTCTCCTTCCAGTCTGTCTTCACAAAAAGTGAAAATTACACTCTGTCATCTGTTAAAGGATAATCTTCATACACACAAGCCATCCCTTTGGAACTGTATTTCCCTTTATTTTAATCTCACTTTGCTCACAGAGCTTTACATCATGCTTAATGCAAGTTCTCTTTTTTCTCATCCGCACAGGGCAGAATTTGTGCCTTGTTGGTAACAGCTAGCAAAACACTGGATAGGAATTACTTGTCATCCAATATTCTGCACATGCTGCAACGAGAAAAAAAGAAAAAGAAGATATTCTCACAGGGAAAAAAAAAAAAAGTACAACTTTAGTGAAGGCTCTGAAGGCTTTTGAAAGATCTGCTTTGCTATTTTTCTTTTGAAAAATCCAATAACAGGATGCCAACAAGCACACAATTATCAAGATTTGTCAATAAGGTTTCATGAACACATCATTTCCTATTATGGCATATTAAAAATGTTCATCATTGTGTGTCTGTACTTAACTCTAAAAAGAAATCCAGTTGCATGTTTTAGACACATTAAGAATCAATTTGGATTTTCTGCCAGAAAATGTGAGAGCTCACATCCGACATGCACCTAGTGAAAAAGTTTTAGTAGCAGAAAGTACAGTTTGCTGCAATCAAAGCAATATAAGTATGTAGTCAGCAGTTTGGATTGTCAAAGTGGCAGCAAGTTCAAAACTTTCAATCAGAAGTATAATACAAGGATTGTTTTTACCTGCTGTTATCATACTGTCACTTTATGTTTAAAGAAAAAATCAAAATACTTTAGAAAAAAAACCCATTATAAAACATGAAATAGATGGGTCCATTCTGGATTTAGAAGGGTCACTGCTTTGAAAATGGAGCAGCTTGAAAGTGCTCAAAATTATTTCAGTTCTTTGATAGTTTTGCACTCAAGGTGAAAGGAAATGCTGATGTCAATCCAATTTGATAGGCTGTGATTCTCCACTGTGCATGACATTAATTAATTTTCTTTTCAGTAGGGTCAACAATCAGAACAAAGACTAAAAAAGTCAGGAATATCTTTGTGGAAATCAGTGAAATAGCATGAGGGAAAATAAGCATGAGAGCAGAAAGAACCCAAATAAATGTAGTTCATTATTCATTTCATTTAATTGCTGTGGAAAATAAGTGCCTTGGAACTTAGTAAGCCATTAGCAGAAGACACTCAACTCCTGTCTTAAAGAAAAGGGTGATTAATACTTAAGTGTTTCTCTGCATCCTGAAGACATATGAAATGATGACCCCACCACTGGGACCCTTCACTACTGGACAGCAATCGAACAGCTTCAAAAGGATCAGGTGGGAATGAGGAAAAGACATGTTTCCCAGAATTCAGAGATAAAACAAGGCTTTCATTTTGTAATTAGTTTGTAATATAATAAAAGACTGTGAAAGAATATCTAAGGTGCAAATAAATTCAATTAGCTGTTACAGCTCTTCCGAACACTTTTGATACTTGCAAGGAAAGCCTTGTCCTTCTCACTGCAGCTACACCACTTATTCTGGTGCACTTTTGTCATTCTCCAAATGCTGGGGTAGACCTGATTCTCAAGTCATGAAGATCCTCTTAGAGCTGTGATCAGGGCCCTTGAAATAAGGTCTCTCGCATTCTGTAATCAAGATGCAACTGCAGAAGACAAGACACTACATATCATTATCCAATGTTATTTTTAAAATCTGGGACACATGGTTATAATGGAGATATTCCAAGTTATAGGTGAATCTAGACTTTGAAGAAAATTTGTTTTCAAGTCAGTGCAAAATAAAGGAAAGCTCCTTATTATTTCAAGTGGATCATAAAATAAGTGTCAGTAGGAAAGAGTTTCTGCCCTTTATATGCAATGGCTACTGGTATGAAGGTGAGGACATAGTTTTGAACTATTAAATTTGTTTTCTTATGCCAGCAGTCTGGTTTTTCACTCTCTAAGTTTTTCAGATTATTTAACTGAAGCTATTTAACATATTTTTAAATTAACAATGATTTCATGTGTCTTCAGGCCCATAAAATCTGATTTTGCTTCTGCATGTCTTTAAAATTCTGGGAAAATTAAAACTATGGTTCTATTCCTGCATTATGACCTATTCAATCCATCTGGATAAATACAAAATGTTTCTTGATTATTTGTCAAATCTGTAATTTGTAGAAACAACACATTCATCTTAGGGAAGTTAAGCAAATAGGTCATATGTACAAGTTTTTCAGAAATGAAAGTTTTCCAAAGTGTTAAAAATACAACAGGTCCACTGCATTATATCAGTGTTACTCCACAGTTTATATGAATAACAATCAAGAAAAGAATAGCTATTCATAGCAATTAAAATATTTCATGCAGATTTTGAAAGTCCACATTCACTCTTGGTTCGTCAGAGGGCAAAATGCATAATACTGAAACATGTAGAGGCTTTTACCTGTACTGGAGGACAGAATTTAGAGAAGAATTGTGATGCATGTGTACAATTAGTAATGTAATTTCTTTGTTTTATTTACATTAGTAGAAACATTGACATAGACCATCTAGACTAAGTGTAGCCTAATTGGTGAATTAGTTTTCTGAATACAAAATGTTGGAGTTAATAAGTAGTTGAAAGAAGATGGAAAAAGGCCCATTAAGTTTCCCAGTTTTATTCTTTTCCTGCTGTGTTAAGTATTGGTCTGTTTGAACCTCAGAATAGAATAAAGGCATAAACTAGCATATTTTGACCAATGTTTACATAAAGAAGTTTATGAGCTTTAGACTATGAAAAAAAAAAAGTGAATTTTCTTAGAAAAAAATAATCATAGAATGATAAAATCATAGCCTTGCTCAAAGGAGGGTCACCTACAGCAGGTTAGGTTAGGTTTTGAATATTTCCATGGATGGAAACCATACAGACTCTCTGAGAAATCTTTACCAGTGTTTGATCATGCTTGCAATAAAAAACCCCCCAAAAACAACAACAACAAAAAAAAACCAACCAACCAAACAAACAAAAAACCCCAACCAAACAAAATAACCAAACCAAACCAAACAAAAAAAAAACCAAAACCAAACAAACAACAACAAAAAACCACAGACAAAACCCAACAACAACAAAAAACCCACAACTTTTTTTCTTATATTAAAATGGAATTTCCTGTACTAGAGCTTGTGCCCTATAGCTGCCTTTGAGATAGTCCAATAGAGTAAGGAATGTAGAAAGACTGTTGTCTGAGAGGAAGTATTTTTGGACCAGGGTATAAGAGGTTTGTAAAAGAGAAACCATACACATATATGTGTATCAAGCCAAATATCTTCTTGGGTTTATTTAGAATTTTCTACAAGGTCCACTTTATATCTTTTAAGTATAAGTGTGTCTATGCTATCAAAAAAGGCAGCTCCCTCATTTATTCCAAGTCCAAATCTCTTCATCATACACTCTGTGTATGTACAACTTCACACCTAAGCTCCCTGTCTATATAAAGTAGTTAAGACTTTTCTGGGATAAAAACTGGTGGCAATTCTGAGAACATTTGTTCTGTTGGGCTGTAAAACACCTCTCACATTATTTCAGACATTCTGAACAGGGAAAACAAACAAAAAGCCAGACAATCTACAACCAAAACAAACAAAGCCCCCACAGGTGGGCTTACAGAATTCTGTCTCAAGTCATACACAGTTTAGATGCAATTAGTTTGCTCTTGAGGCAGTTAGCATTAATGTACATGGGCATGAGTCATTCATAATCAATATAGTTTGCAGATCAAAGACTAGCACAAACATGCTAAGCAGTGCAGGTGTAGCTGTGGAAATACTGTATGTTCAAGAAACTTTCAAATCAGGCATTTTTCTCTTACGAGAGTAACAGTTCTTGCTGAAGTCCGGAGGATCCCCTTATGTTCTGTCAGGGAAGATCAACCCAAAGAGGCGGAGGGTAAGGTCCTTTGTACAAACTGGCACATCCTGCAGGGTGTATGACTGAGGCAGCAAAGCAGTAGAGAAAGAGAAAGATTGAGGAGGAACAGTTTTGATACATAATTCAAGGTTACTCTGTTCCTATGCTTCTTATCACCATTCCTGCAGGTTTCCTAAGGATAATAAATTTCATTTCATGCAATGACTTTTTAAATGTCTTTTTTGCCTGAGTAACATTGCCAGTGAAATATTCCTAGGTTTCAAAGAATCTGAGACTCAACACTTGTTAGCTGTGGTTACTGCGGACTGATACGCACATGGATTTTACTGTCAAAGACAGGTGGATTTTCATTTGAGACCCATTAACAATCTTGAAGTGTCCCAGAATAAAGACACTGTGAAAATGAAACACCACAAGATCATCAATGTTACATTGTAGCTCAAACTCATGTTGCCNAAAAAAAAAAAAAAGCCATGTCTTTCCAATAGTTTTGTTTTAGAGCAAGACAATATGCTAGTTGCTACAAGTGAAAAACTTGTACCTTTTGAGCAGTGAGCTCAAGCAGTGTCTGCAAGGTGTCAGAGGAGCTACACCTACAAATTCATCAGAACTCATCTTGGGTGATAATATATCTTTCTCTATTTCCTGAACTCTGTTGCTTCAGAAACATTTTCAGACAGATGAGAAAGGTGGCATTGTCATCTGAGAAGTTTTTGAATGGTCCATTGCTCCTAAACTTGGAATCTTTCAGCATGACCTTCCGTACTTGCCTGAGGTGCCCAGGTTTGGGATGGAGCTGGTTGGGTTTACTGAAACCTGCCTGTACCACTCGGGTTTAAACAGAATAAGAATTTAAAAATTGAAAATTCAAGGAAACTAAGCTTTCAGCTTTTCGTAACTTTGAAGAATGCAGAATCCAGGGGAGTTTCTCGTAGGTGTTTCAAAGGACTCAGAATTGCACATTCATGTTTCTTGTACTTCAGTCATGTCCTGAGGTCCTCACACAAGACTGTTGTGTCTGGTATTGAACCTCACAGGAAGGTATAGCTCATATACTGTATTGCTCTCTCTGTCCAGTCTGTAATTAACTGTTCAACTCATCTACTAGCACTTAATGAATCAACAAGTTTGTTGATGCCTATATGTTTCTAGAATGTCCAGATTGCAGCAACAGCTATGTGAAAGAAATCCTAAAAACAAATGAAGCCAAATGTCCTTCTAAGTTCATTATCATATTTCAGAGTAACACTAAAATCTCTAAAAGGTTCCAGAAAAATGTTGTCATAATAATGTTCTGTGGTCCCTTTACTGGTTCTTTGTAGCCACTTGTAAGACTTCAGAATGATGCATCATCATTAATTATTACTTGGATTTCAGAAGAATCCACAATGTGCTAAATGCTTCTATAGTACAGGTGAAAATTCAGTCCTTATCTAAAAAAGGGGAAAGGTCTAAGAAAAAAGAAAAAGGAAATAGACTGAAATAGTTTACTCCTTCTTAGATGGCTCTGATACTACTTGGACAATCTTTTTTCTATCTTTCACAAAGAATCTGAGATACACTTTTACTGGGCCCTTTTTCACTTATATCCAATCTCTTTTTTCAACTTGTGTTCACTCATGAGATAAATGAGACCAATAAGCAAAATGGATTAAATATCATGATCTGAACTTCACTAAAATCAATAAGAGACTTTTTGCTAACTTCACGCATCTACAGACTATGGTTTAATCAGCCAGGTGCATTTACGTGTCACCATTTCCTTTAAATTAATTTTAAATATAAAGAAAATTATGATAATTGGCACAGATTCTATTTCTGGGACATCCAATCTTGGAACACTACAGCCTGAAATACCTCCCTAAAAAGAGATGAGTTTTTTGTGCATGGGAGAGAAATGGGAGTCAAGCAAGCATAGAGGAGTTCTTATACTGTTATACTTTGTTCAATAATACTATCTATCTGTCTTTGATTTCTTCAGGCTATAAACTGCCTGTCCCCACACACTTCTAAAGCAATTAGCACTTTATTGACACTTTGAATTACTAATATTATAGCTGTTATTAATATTAATTCCAAACAGTGGCAAGACAAATTGGGTGTCCTTCATACAAAAAGGGAGGCATATATTTTGACTGACGCTGGTGGAGTCTTTTGCTACGTTTGTGAAGTGTACTATTGGTAACAGCACAAATAGCAATATTAATGCTGCCAAATAACCATTGTCATGGCCAAGTGTCATATCTGGCAAGTGAGAGCAGATCTTAGCTCTGCACACTGGGAATGCACATTATTTAATATGTGTTGTTGCATGTACTATGTGAGACTGGAAATTTGTAACTGAACTGTACGAAGAGTATATCCTTTGTTGCTGAGTGCATTTTAATTCTGCAGAAATCCCCCAAAAGTGAGGAAGAAATTTTAGGATCCTTATGACTAAGTGAATTTCTGAATTATATAAATTAGTAGAAAACACAGCACATCCTCTCTCATTCCCACTAACTAGAAAAAGAGAAAAAAAAAAAAAAAAAAAAAGTCAGAAACTCAAATAGACTACATACTTGGCACCTTCCTTCCCTGGTGGAAAGCACTGTAAACCAGTCAGGTGTATTTTCTCAGAAACATCAGCTGAAACAGGCGTGCCTGCGGGCAGTCCTTTGGAAATCTGAATCATGTCTGACAGATTTTCCTCTGAAACAAAATGTATGTGATGTACTAGTTGCCAAATATCTTATTTACTTTTTTCCTCATGGAAACAGGAGATCACCAATATGTTGGTTTTTTTTGTTTGTTTGTTTTTTTTTTTCCTTTTTCAGCTTGATCATCTCCTTTTCTCATTCTGTGCACCAAAAATTACATTTTTTCTTGCTCTACTTCTAGAATAAAAAATTCCTGTATGAGTTCATTTCAAACCATGACCAGGATGAGTGATGGATTCTCATGCTGCCCATAACAAACATAGACTCAGATATCTATCAAATGTCATACCAAAATCTTACAAATATTAGTTTCTCCTTTCTGCCACACATAAAGCCAAAAACTATGATTTTGTATTTGGAAGTGTAAGAAGTATATTTCGTCCTCTCCTCCTTTTCATACTTCTCATATCCTTTTGTTTTGGTGGAACAGGTACAGAAGTCTTAAAACATAATACATTTCATTTTGCACTCTCTTCTCTCTCATTCTACAAAAGCATCTTGCTGATGCACCTTGAATCTTTGGTCCATCTGATCTGAGGATCATTTCACGGCTGGGAAACTATGACTCTTAGAAAGGAAGAGAAATTGAATGTGCTATTTGTGAAATATAGGAGATAGAACAATATTAGTACACTGTCACTGTTAGTATCCTTGCCTACTTGAAAAGATAGTGTCAATGTCTGTCTGGGATAGATGAGTCAAGCTCAGTGGGTGTGCAGATGATGGTTCAGGCTTATGTGCACAAACCACCTCTTATTCCATGATTCAATCTCATCTCTGGTCTGCCAGTGGAGCTGTGGTTGCAGCTTCTGATACATCCTTTCCCTTAAATGATTTTCCCTTTTGAGGTCATGCTGCTTCTGTTCAAAAAGATATAACAGAGGGATATCTTCACTCTTTCTGGAGTCCTATCTTTAATGTATTTGCTTGTAAAGTCCTCACAAACTAATAAAGGACTGCAGTTTTCACAAAAACTTGTGCATGCAGAAAGTTGCTCTGGAAGTAGGAGGCAGCATAATTTTAATCTTGACTACAATCACATATGGGCTCCAGTTAGTCTCTGTCACTTCAAAGCAATTGCTGACAACCAGTCAGTAAATTTATGGTCAGATAGAAGCTGACCACTGAAGTTGTCACTATTCATTCTTGGGAGGTCTGGTGGCCAGTCCCTGATTTGTCCTCTGATGAATCAAACCAGCTTCAGCCAGAATCTGGACATTTTATTTGTAACCATTTAAGGCTAGCCTGAAGAAAGGAATCCTCCCAAACTTCTCATTCACCACTTTTTAGGCTACAGGTGTGTCCTTTAACAGTACTGAAGGAACTAAATAGCTAAACAGCATGCTAAATGCTAAATAGCATGCCATTAAACGTGTCCTATTTAAAGATGTCTGTGCTGTAAGCTGCAGGCGAGGGTTCTGCCAGTTATATACAGTGTTCCTGTAACTGAGCAGCAATATAACCCTATAGATACATGTCCCATAGACAAGTACTGAATTACTGTATATACTGTGTGCCTTCTTAATGAAACATTAGCAGCTTTGGGACCTGACAAGTTTTATCCATGATTATTTCAACACAGGTATAACGAAGAAAGCAAGCTGAAGGACTGAAATTTGTTTTGATATTTATTTTAATTCCTTAATAACATATCTGTTCTAATCGGAGAGGTACCTTCTTGGCAGGTGTTCAAATCACATGGGAGTTCATATGTCAAAGGTAAGATTAATGGGCTCACATTCTAATGAAATACTCTTTCACTTTCCATGCCAGAGAATAAAAGCACCTGCCCTTCGATGGTGAAGCTGTAGTTATACCCTTCCTTAGATGCAAAGCTTTATTCCTGTGGGATTCTTCAGAGATTATTTCACTGATTCATCAAACAATTTATGTAGATTTATCTTTTTCATGCTATAATTTTTAGTTTTTTTCTCCTCACTTAGGGCAAACTCACAATTTGCATGTCTAGGGTGTAGAGTACTATTGCTCTGCAGAGCATTCTCATCCTGCCACTGATGAGGCACTAAACAGAAAACACTTCTAAACAAATGAGTACTGGCTTGGTTATAAGAAGTGACATTTCAGTCTGCCCTAGGTAATAGTTCAAGAGTCAATTTAATGTCAAAAAATAGCAAGTTGTCTCTCTGTATGAAAGGTTTTTGGTGTTGTTTTCTTTCAGTGGCAGGCAAACTGGCTGAGATTCTATCTCCACCATGAAAAAGGCCTTTATTTTGTGTTATTAAATGAAAGCTGAGCTTATCACTGACATCACAGGCTAGTCCTAATGGCTTTTACAATGGCCCTAATGGCCAGCCTGAGAGACTCCCTGGGCCACATTCTCAGGCCGTATAAACTAATGAACAACTGGATGCTCAATTTTTAGCACTTCCTTTGCCTCATGTGTTGTTTTCCAGTCAGTAGTATTCTACGGCAGGCACTTTTTTCCTGTGTCTGAGATCTAGCCTCATTAATTTCATACAATTAACAATTTTTAAACCAGTTCCTGCTTGAAATCTCAAACTTCAGGTTCAGTAGGTCAGATCCGAGGTGTTTACAAATAAAGCCCAATCTTCTTACCCATCTTTGCCTACACCTGTGTGTATGGCTGTGCCTGAGAAGGATTTAGGAATTACCTTCACCAGCTTATCATTAGTTTTGTAGAACCCAAATTACCTTCATTTTCTTTGAATTTTATGGAAAGGAAATAAAACATAATAAAATATTGTTCCCAGAAGGGCAGTTGTGTAGTATAATCTGCATTTCTCTTCTGTTTCAGTCTGCCTCAAGAGGACACTATGTTGCCTAGGTTATACAGCTATAATCATCATATATTTATGCAAAATAAGAACTGTGTAATATTGCACCCTTAAACATGATGAGATTATTAAAAGGAAAATACATATGAA
This sequence comes from Formicarius rufipectus, assembly GCA_013399695.1. Taxonomy (NCBI): domain Eukaryota; kingdom Metazoa; phylum Chordata; class Aves; order Passeriformes; family Formicariidae; genus Formicarius; species Formicarius rufipectus. Next base: position 101,052 of record VXAU01000974.1, on the reverse strand, counting down.
CATAAGCATTTTCTTCTAATTCTTCCTTTTATAGGAGTTCAAATCGAAGCTTTAGCCAAACATCTGCATGTATCCACTTCTTCATTACTTTGCCATTCTTGATAGACTAAGACAATTAGTGTCTCCGCACATTTATGACATATATCAATTTTTAAATCACAAAATGTTGTTTGTGAGAAATTGTCTTGTTAAATAATCTCTAAAGGATCTGTATTTTATAAAAACAAGTGACCATGCACTGGAGAGTTTATAGCTGGAATCAACCACACCACAACTAGTAGCTTTTTGGATGGATTCATTGGTGTGTGTGGTATCTCATAAAAAGCATCAAGTGCCCTTAGCTCACAATCAGTCACAGAATAGAGCCCTGGACTGTTAATCTTCCTCACTAAAAGTTGTCTCTGGAAGGATGAGGACCAGACTGCCAGATTCCCTGGTTCCCATCTATGCTGGCTGCAGGGACAGGAAAACATTCCTCTCTGCTCACCAAGCTGACATGTGGATACAGGTCCATACTACTCCTGCTGCCTTACCCATGAAGGAACATAGCAACATGCAGAAACACAAGGCCAGCTCCAGATTTAGACAGCTTTATAGTGTTGCAGAACATCAGAACAGATGTGCTGAATCAGGTTCAAACCCACCCATCCTGTTACCCCACCTCTGACTGTGACAGGGTGGATGCCTGGGGCAAGAAGGTGGAGGCTTACACTAATTCCCCAAACAGCTTCCACCAGCTGAACCTCAGGGGCCTCCTGAGCCAAGTTTGCTTTCTAGGTGTTTCCATTACTGGATTTATCTTCCTTTTTCATTCTCATTTTGAATCTAATTGATCTTTGAGCACCAATAACATCCCGTAGCAGCAAGTTCCCCCCACCTTATTTACATTTAGTGTGAAAAAATACCTCTTTTTTTTGTGTTCAGCTTACAACTTACTCCTTTTGGCAGGCCACTGTTTTTTTCACTGAGATGAAATGGTGAGCAAACCATCCTTATATACCACCTCAGCAATACTCATAATCTCATAGGCACCTTTCCTACCCCTCTAGAATTGTTTCCTTTCCACAGCAATGTCACCTGGGTTATTTTGGTCTTTCCTCTGTGGAAACCTTTGTAGACCTTCAGTTATCTTTTTTTTCTTCTCCCTAATTTTTTTCTATTTTTCTGGAACCTGTTTTCAGATATGGAGGATCACAACTGCATGTGTAAGTAGAATATAAAATCTGCAATGTCTCAATGTTCCTGAGAGCAGAAAGTGAGGAATCAGCCCTTGCACAAGTCTCAACATCTCCATACAGATTCTATCAGAATTTGTTATCTCATGTTCCCCAAGTAGTAGTTTTGCAACAGTTTTGGTTGCCTTTCAGTCAGGTGTAATGTGATTCCTGAATGTATATTACTACACACACCCAAAAAAACCCAAGCCGAATTCCACATTATATTTTCAAGTCGCAAAGCTAGTTTAAAACAGTGTTCTCCACCTGCGATGCTACTCCAATGTGGCAACTGAACTATCTGTGTGACCATACTAAAAAATGGTTCAGTGGAATGATCTAAGTTAATAGACATTATTTCCTGTCCCTTCTCAAGTGTTGCTTTTCTTTGTTTATTAGCCTGTATCACTTCAGCTGTCAGCAGCGATACAATGAATGAATTAGGCTTGCTGAAGGACTGATAAACTACTTGCACCAAAGGTGGGATGGCAGAGAACGGAATGAACAGGTGAGAGAAAGGAAAGGAGTTGAAACTTCTTAAACTGACTTCCCACCAGCAAAATCCTTATGTGAAACCATGGCCTCAGAACTCATGAGTGGCTGCGCTGATTTCATCCGTTGTGCTTTTCTCAGGGAGGGATTCTGCAAATGGAGAGGATTTTTGTAGGGATCCTGAGTCAAAAAGATTTTATGTCTGTGCAGACAGTGATGCTCTGAAGTGCTTGTGACTTCTCAGGTATAGGGCTACTGTGCGAAACACCTGCTTTATGGTATCAACAACACACCATACCCTCCCTTTCTTAAAAATAAAAATAAGTAAACAGATGGAGAGATAAGAGCACAGAAGGATGGACAAAACGGGGATGCTAAGGAGCAGTGCAGGGGCAGGCTGTTAATGTGACTGGGAGGGCAAGCAGAATTTTCAAAGTACAAGTCAGGAGGTTTAAGAAGACAAAATCAGAAACAGCGAAATAGGAAAATGCAATTTCAAACTCCCAGTGACATATTTAAATAAATTCTGCCCTCTTTATACTTTGGATTTGCTGCAGTTTACATCACTAATCCTCACATTCCTCACATGCCAATCAGGCCTCTTAAGGGGGCACTGGGGCAGGGAGGTGGTCTGGGACTTGCCATTCTCGATAAGCAGAAAGTACTTGCTCTGATATTGTATCCAATGTGCCTTTGTGGCTGTCAGACAAACAGCAGCAAGTTCTTAACCAAATGCACTCAGCCAGGTCCTCACCCAGTGCCAACATACATCCCACCTGATACCAATTTATGCCAGGGAAGTTCTGGTCAAATGATTTTCCAGTTTCCTCAAAAAGCCTTCAGTATACAAACAATACTTTGGAGCATTTCACACTCAGAAGATGGTTGAGCTGTTTCCTGGCATTTTTAATGAAAATTTCTGTCATAATTTAATCCTTTCAAAAAAAAAAATAAATTGCCTGTTTATCGTGAATCACATGTGTTTTGAATTAAAAAAACACAAAAAACATGGAAGTGCTAGCTCATATTTCAGTAGAAAAGCTCTCAGAATAAACATATACAGAATCAGTTTATTGATATGAATATTCATATGTTTATAACACACAATATCAAAAGAAATTAAAGCAGAAACACTTAATGATGCCTTAACACCTCTTCATAACCTAGCAAGATAAAACTACAGCAACCTTTGATTTATTAAGATATTTCAATAATCAAACATTTTCCTTGCAAGCACACGTTCTTCATGAAATATATCAGGTTAAAAGAGTTTATGTTAAAAAAAGACATCTTAAACAAAGGTTAAAAATCACACCGTGAAAAATGAGATCTTTCTGGAGACCAGGTAACTAAATATCAGAGGAACATGTTATCTTCATGGAGAAAATCTGAGCTTTAAGTGAAACCAGAGGGGAGCGGGTCACTCCGCGTGACCCTGCAGGCATGCTAAACAAGCCTAACTCCATTTCAGACTCCGTCATTGACTGCTGCAGCGAGGTGCTTGAAATGGGGCTGTGTAGCTCAACAGTATTGTTTTCTGTCTCCATTTTTCACAGGAAGCCCAGATGAAACCTCAACACAGAGAAATATAAGTATTTGCACTTAGATTTTTTTTTTCTTCCTCCGGAATTAACTGTTTGATGGTTTGGTATTTTGATAAATTAGTGAAGCCACTGAACCTTAGCATCTACTCATAATGATTAGTTCAATTAAAACTAAAAGTCTGCATTAGTTATTATAGTTAGTAGATTTAAAATAATACATTTATTCCTATACATTTTAATAACCTTTATGTTTCTTTATACCTATGTGTTTGTCACATTTATATTTTATTTGGTTTTATTTTACTTTGTGGTTAATAAGATTTATTTCTTAATTTTGAAAGTTTATTTTTGAAAGCTTAAGTTGCTTATTTGATAGTTATTTGCTTTTTTTCTTTTTTCTTTTTTTTTTTCCCCCTAGTTTCTGTCAGATCTGCCTAGAGTTTAAGGAAGGAATCTTTAAAAGACAGTGTTTGTAGCTTGAAAAAAATATTTTATGTTAAACATTTATTTTATTTGTAGCCATCTGCAAGACTGAAATGACACAATAAAAATGTATACAATTCCTGAATGCAATTTTCCAGAGTTCAGTATTAGCTTTGCCAAGATTTCAAGTATATCACACTTCTTAATTGTTTATTTTTTTGAAATTGTTTTGTGAATGCAGCAAAAGACTAAAGATAGTTTTTAGCACATTGAAATATTTCAAATTTAGGAGCACCTTGACATCTACCTTTGTTGTATTTGGCTTGTGAAGAAAAGTTATGAAAAAACAGAGTGAGCACAGGGAGTCATTCCAGCTTGCTGTAGTACACATGGGTGCAGATGTAAAGCTGCTTAAACTCACATGGCCAAGCACCTACATTCAGTGGGGACAACTGCAATAATGCTAGTCACTACATTTGGTTAAATACACCACTGAGGTGTAGGAGAAGCTCTGTAAAAGAATTTAGAGAAGCAGTTGCAGGCTCAGCGAGGTATTAACTCAAGGCAGGAATCAGATAAGATCAGCAAAAAATTATCAAAAAAGATTCAATCACTGTGATAATTTGATTATTTGCTTTGAGTTATTTATGTTGTTATTCCAAATGACTGCAAAACATTTGAAGTACATAATAAAAAGAAAAAATAAAACATTGGAATCTGCCCCATTTTCTACTGTGGCCCATGGATCTTAAAATCCTTGGTCCAAAGCAACCAAATGTCAGTTCTCATAAGAAAGCCCGTTGCCAGATGTTGTAACAATTGATGGCCCAGATGACAGAGGTCGCCATTTGTTTTGGGCAGCTGTCCTTCAGTGAGAGGTGCCCCAGAGGACCTCAGGCAGACGCCAGATGGCTCTGGGTGGGTGCCCCAGCAGCCCCAGAGCCACAGGCTCCTGGCAGGGTCTGGGGAGATGCAGTAGATTCCCAGAAACACATCAGCGAGGGGAGGTGGGATTTACATCAAAACCTTTGAAGTCAATATAAGTTAATATGAATGAATTTGAGGCTGGGTGTAATAATTGCTGCCGTGGGGGATGGCAGCAGCAAAGTTGGGATCCCACAGAACATCTAAACACCCAAATCATTAAGCTTTCCTGTGACCTGCATATCCTGGGTCAAATTCATATGGAGACAGCAAAGCCCACAGGCTAAATTATATATTTGAGGACCCAGCTAATCAGTCTCACCTAATAAAGCTACAAGAAAATGCATGTTCCAAGCTGACATCGCCGCAGACAAACTGCATGTAAAAGTGCACTGTAAAACAATAAGTCTAGTGCTCTCCGGCCTCAAACTGGGATGACTGGAGGGGGATCTGATAGAGAAGCTGTAAAATCATTAGTAGACAGGAGAAGGAGAATAAGTAACAATTGGTCACTGTCTTTTCAATGCAAGAGCAAAGAGTCATCAAAGGGAAATCAGCAGGACCCAGATCCACAATAAACCAAAGGAAAAACTTCCTCACCAAATGTTGATGTAACCTGCAGGACTGCTTGCTGCAGGACAGAGATGGGACTAGAGGCTTATTAGCATTCAGTAATGGCTAAATCCATTGCAGGTAAGTCTGTTAAGGTGCCTGAATAAAAAGAATCATGTGTTTCCTTTGTATTTATATTCTTCTTTAGTTTACTTATTACAGGCTTTGTCAGGTACAGGCTGCTGAGTTTGGTAGTTACCAGGCTAGGCCACTGCAGCCATTCTCGAGGTCTCATCTTTAGCACTGTATAATCACAGAAATCTGGAGAGCAAATGCTTCTTTAGAAAGGGTCCCTATGAGGTAGCTTATCCAGATTAGATCAGCCTAAGGAAAATGTTGTAAGGCCTCATAGCTGACTTCCTGTGGAAGGTGTTTGGAGATGTGGTAATTTTCAGGTTGCTTTTGTTTTGCCCCTTCACAGCAGAAAAACAGGCAGTTATGGAATGAACATAAGCTTATAAACAATAGATTTATTTCATTTCCTTATCTTTTGTGACTGTGTAGAAGCAATCTGTTGGTCATTAGAACCCTTAGGTTGAAAATCAGCAGCTCCTCTCCTTGGGAGGTGGATTGTAGCTCTCGTCCCCATTCCTGCATTCCTTTATTTTCCTGGATAGAGCTATACAGCTTAGCAGTCATGTGCCATAATCTCATGCTTGCTGCATGGCAGTTTCCAAGGAAACTCACAGGCTGCACATGCTAGGAGTGATCCTGAGGGGATGTCAGCTACAATTTCTTTGGTAGATGCTTTGCTTGGAGTGGAAGCTTACCCAGTGTAGAGGGTGGGTTTTCCTTCCCAGATTAGGAATTGAGTGTTAGAATATGTTTAAAACAAAGGACATATATTGTTTTTGAGATAGAGATGGGAGGATAAGACTTCACATTTTAATTTCTTTAGTGTATTTTTTTTTCCAAATCATGATCCATCTACCTATTTATATAGACTAATATCTGTAATCTGTAAAAGCTTGATTTTCTCATAGATACTATTTCGTGAAGACTGCTTTATTTAAAATGGCAATAACCATGTAAGAAAAAAAAAAGGGATTAGGAAAACACATTAGGGTGAATAAAATAACCTGTTTTCCTTGAAAGCATTTGAAAAAGGGTACTATGTCAAAAAGGAAAAAAAATAGTTTAAAACACAAGACAAAGGTCCAGTGTCCTAATGAAAGTAGCACCTGACATCTGCATTTTACATGTCTCCAGTACTATCCTACTATGTTGATTATTATCAGGCTGCAGCTTTTCAGACTCTGAGATTAATCTTGCCCATACTACACAGCTCCTGCACGCCCCAAAGAGTATGGTTTAGGTTTACAGGAATATTTGTGAAAGTGTCTGTCCATGTACATCCCATTCATCTACTCATTTGCCTGAAGTTACACAGAACATGCGTTTGAGGAGAAGATTATAGATGTGGTTTTCTTTTTCTTTCCCTCTTCATTTTGTGGTTGCTGTTGCTTTTGTTTTATTTTGAGATTTTGGCAAACACTACTTTTGGCCCCCAAATTAGAGACCCAGCACTGTGAAATGTGAGGGCTCTGACAAAGAGGAGAGAATACATGTACGTTCTGGCTTCCAGATACTGGAGGAATGTTTGAAAGGAACCAGCATATCATTTGATAAAGATTTTTATTGTTCTTCAAGAACTGAGTTTCAGACTGTAAAGCATCAGAGTTTAAATCCAACCATTTCTTTCCACCATGTAATTTGGGACAATGAACAGAAAAGGTTGGTGATGGTGAGGAAGTCATGAACAGAAGGGAGAAGGTCAAAGCCCGTGTCTTATTCTAAAACAGAAAAACATCAAAAAGTAAATAATCCCAGCCAACTCCCTGCTTCACATTAAAATACTCAGAAGAGAAAATAAAGGTTGGAAGAAAAGAAAGCTACTAGATATTACCAGCTATTTCAAACTGTTTTAAATTAGGTAGGAAATCAGTGCCATATTATCACAGAAAATATACAGTAGAGAAGGAAACACAGAAACACATCCCTAATTTTACCAAAATGCATTTGTTTCATAACAAAAATATGTACAAGAAAGAATGCGTATCCAATCTGGAAGAATGTTAGCATTTAACACTCTTTTCATCTATGTGAAAATACTCCCCTTCTGGGATCTTGCCAAGAAAGAGAGATTTTGACAGGCTGACTTCTTCCAGGGAGATACTTCATGTCTAAACCCTGCTTCAGCTGTGTCTTTTTCTTCTGAGTAGCAGGTAGTGTGTGATTTTGGGCTGCTTTTTCGGTTTGGGTTTAAATTTTTTTTTTTTTTTTGAAGTGGAGGTAATTATTTGATTTTAAACAAGAACACTGTAATATATTATGTGGCTGATCTTAATTCATCAGGTATTTGGTAGCTTATGAGTGTATAAAGAGTATGCTCACTTTTAATCTATGAGCAATGATAGAAAACAACCTTCATTTGTAAACTTCTGAAATTGCAAAATAGAAAAAAAAAAAGAAAAAGAAAAAGAAAAATCTCCTTCATGCCATTTTCTCCCATTTACAACACCAAGATAAAAAAGAAAAAAAGTTTGACAAACAGGAAGTTGCTTCGAAATTATAGCTCCTTCTATGAAGCTGACATTCTTGGTTGCCTGCTCTCTTTGAAGAAGAATAATTGAACAGGCTCTAGTTACAGGGGCCAACTCTTTTGAAAGCAGAGCTCTCTAGGTGAAGGTTATTCTTTACTCAGGAGTTAATCAGGGACCTGGATTTCAGTCTCTGTAATACTGCTAGAAGGAAAGGATTGAAAACAAATTCCTTCAGAATTGCTCAGGATTTCAGTCTCCAATGTTGATTGGCACTGATAACAATTTGTCTAGTTTTTTCTCTCACTAATGAAAGCATCAATTATCTTTTCAGCTATTTGCTAATAGCTTCTACTTCTAGATAGTCTAATAGTCAATAAAATGTCAAATACTTTAATCTCTAGTTCAGCAAATCACCCTAATAATTGTGAACGTAAAACCTGTGAGTTGGTTGCACTTGTGATGTGTTGGTGCTTCACAGTGTTACAGATGAAGACAATGGGAAAATCCATACACATAAAGAAAGAGTCCTTCTCGGACTGCAGCCTGAGCCCAGATTTCTATTCTCTGACTTATGGAATGATCTGGAAGTCAACTTTCATTTTAGGCACCCAGAGTGATGGAAACACTCATTGTACACAGAGACAAAGAAACAAGAATAAACAGCCAGGATGAATCAGAAATAACCCAATAATCTAGTGGTAAAAAGTGGGCCTAAAGAGAGTTTAGTGTACTGTGGGAAAGATGTGTGATGGAAATCTGAGTTTTGGCCTCATGTCCAGGAGGGGATGAGGTGAGGAAAGATACACTGTCACTGGCAGTCTGAAATAAGCTGAGGATACAGAGGAAATTGATTCTTAACTGGGTCTTCTTAGTGTATTTTATGATGTCTGCATTTTCTTAAATCAGATAGAAAATGTTTTCAAAATGGAAAGTACTGATTACTGAAAAATTTCATAGATGATGCAATATATTTCCCTGTCAAAAATCTACAACTCCATTGTACTATGTTACTCCTTTCTGATCTAGGACTCAAATAGAAGCATTCAAATAACCATTCTCCAGGTAGTCAGGTAGACTTTCCCTGCAGTCATACTGTTTCCTAACTCTATATCTCAAAAAGAAAACAACAACAACAAACAGTAGCAACAACCAGAACAAACAAAAAAGCCTCAAAAACTCCACCACTTCCCCCCAAAACAATAAAACAAAAATTCCCTCAAAAATCAACAAACAAAACAGCNTTTTTTTTTTTTTTGAAGTGGAGGTAATTATTTGATTTTAAACAAGAACACTGTAATATATTATGTGGCTGATCTTAATTCATCAGGTATTTGGTAGCTTATGAGTGTATAAAGAGTATGCTCACTTTTAATCTATGAGCAATGATAGAAAACAACCTTCATTTGTAAACTTCTGAAATTGCAAAATAGAAAAAAAAAAGAAAAAGAAAAAGAAAAATCTCCTTCATGCCATTTTCTCCCATTTACAACACCAAGATAAAAAAGAAAAAAAGTTTGACAAACAGGAAGTTGCTTCGAAATTATAGCTCCTTCTATGAAGCTGACATTCTTGGTTGCCTGCTCTCTTTGAAGAAGAATAATTGAACAGGCTCTAGTTACAGGGGCCAACTCTTTTGAAAGCAGAGCTCTCTAGGTGAAGGTTATTCTTTACTCAGGAGTTAATCAGGGACCTGGATTTCAGTCTCTGTAATACTGCTAGAAGGAAAGGATTGAAAACAAATTCCTTCAGAATTGCTCAGGATTTCAGTCTCCAATGTTGATTGGCACTGATAACAATTTGTCTAGTTTTTTCTCTCACTAATGAAAGCATCAATTATCTTTTCAGCTATTTGCTAATAGCTTCTACTTCTAGATAGTCTAATAGTCAATAAAATGTCAAATACTTTAATCTCTAGTTCAGCAAATCACCCTAATAATTGTGAACGTAAAACCTGTGAGTTGGTTGCACTTGTGATGTGTTGGTGCTTCACAGTGTTACAGATGAAGACAATGGGAAAATCCATACACATAAAGAAAGAGTCCTTCTCGGACTGCAGCCTGAGCCCAGATTTCTATTCTCTGACTTATGGAATGATCTGGAAGTCAACTTTCATTTTAGGCACCCAGAGTGATGGAAACACTCATTGTACACAGAGACAAAGAAACAAGAATAAACAGCCAGGATGAATCAGAAATAACCCAATAATCTAGTGGTAAAAAGTGGGCCTAAAGAGAGTTTAGTGTACTGTGGGAAAGATGTGTGATGGAAATCTGAGTTTTGGCCTCATGTCCAGGAGGGGATGAGGTGAGGAAAGATACACTGTCACTGGCAGTCTGAAATAAGCTGAGGATACAGAGGAAATTGATTCTTAACTGGGTCTTCTTAGTGTATTTTATGATGTCTGCATTTTCTTAAATCAGATAGAAAATGTTTTCAAAATGGAAAGTACTGATTACTGAAAAATTTCATAGATGATGCAATATATTTCCCTGTCAAAAATCTACAACTCCATTGTACTATGTTACTCCTTTCTGATCTAGGACTCAAATAGAAGCATTCAAATAACCATTCTCCAGGTAGTCAGGTAGACTTTCCCTGCAGTCATACTGTTTCCTAACTCTATATCTCAAAAAGAAAACAACAACAACAAACAGTAGCAACAACCAGAACAAACAAAAAAGCCTCAAAAACTCCACCACTTCCCCCCAAAACAATAAAACAAAAATTCCCTCAAAAATCAACNAAAAAAAAAAAAAAACCACAAGAAAGAGGGGAAAAATGAGAAAGGTAAGTGAAGTCTTTGGTTCATTCTTGACAAATGAGTTTTCCTGTTATTTTTGCCCAGCTGTCCAGTTGAAGGTTGCTACCTGAGTTTCTAAACAGTAGATGATATGGCTTCATCTCAACTGGTGCTGTTACACATGTCTAGTGGCTGCATTTGTTCAGGTTGTTTAATCTCATAAAACACAGTTGACACTGCTTATTTTAATTGAATGCTTTGATACATACTTTTTTGTATTTCCAAGAGAGTTTTTGCCACTTCTCTTCTGCATCAGCAGAATTCTCTGCTTCTGGCTAGGAGACTTTCTCAAGGGTTTATAATGTTCCAAAGAGAGCAAGGAAAAGAAAACACAAGAGTCACAGCCAAATGCAGTGATGCCGCTTAAATGCATTATTCCATGAGGGAGCAGTGCTGTCCTTTGCTCTGTAGTCTTGATTTTATTTATTCCATGAGGTGGGTTCGTTCATACACAGAGAAAGTGATGAAGGAAAATAGCTCCCACAGGTTACCGAGTGCTTCACGAGAATGGAGTAACATTCCTGGCTTCCACTGATCCTGTCAAACTATTCAGCAGCATTTCAGAAGGAGCTCAACACCTGAAGGAAGAAGCCCTGAGCAGCTTGTCCGAGGTCAGGGGAGCAGCCTGAGAGCTCACTTTAGCGCTCCGGGGTTCCAGTTCCCAGCTGTCAGCATGGCTGCCGAGCTGTTCACAGAGATTACCTGTGGTCTGCCTCCTTACAGTCTTTCCCACTGTCAGTCCCGAGTTTTGACATCTCATTCAAAATTAGATCCTAATTTTGAAACTTGATCTACGCGAGCACCGCTCGGCAGCTCCAGAGAAAGTCTGCCCGCATGGAAGGGCTGGTGGGACAGCAGCCAAAGATCGCAACTGTTCGGGGCTGGGATGCTCGCAGATTTGTCCAGCATCCAGCTTCCCGGGGCTGCCCCTTCGGCGGAGCCCCCGAGCGATGCTCCGGGCCCGTGCGCCCCCTGCCGCCCCCCTCCCGGCCGCGCTCCCGCAGGGCGCCTTCCTGCTTCGAGAGAGTTTTTCCTACCCCGGGCCAGAGGAATTGCAGCATGTCTGTGTTTTGCAGCCTGTCAAAAAATCAAGGCATTGATTGAATTCGCAAGAGGAGTGAGTGTGTGTGTCTGTCCGACTCTTCCACTATTTTTTCACTGTCTCCAAAATTGTGAGGGGATGTGCAACTTACTTGGTTTTGCCCCTGAAGAAAAAGCTGAATTATCTGAGATGAGCTTATGGGATGAGAAGGCCCTTTAAGAAAACCTATTTGGCTTTTTTTCTCACAGGTGTTGTCCATGTAGGAATTTCCTTACATAGGGCATAAGAGGGTATCTGAGCAAAAGGCCAGTAACAAATTGCTCAGATTTTAAATTTTTTTTTATTTTCTTTTTTAATGAGTGAGCAGAGACTGTCACAAGCAGTCCTATGTTCTGTGTGCCATTCTGAAAGCCAGATAAGCCAGAGAAGATCCAGCCCACTGCAATTCCATCTATACTGGGATGTGAGTGCCTAAAATTAGTTCATGTTAAGAATAGGGTAACAAATTGCTTAGCTCTGCAGACACAAAATTCATAAGATTCTTCCTCATGACTGAGACTGACATACCCTTACTTGGTCACACAAATTCAGGGGATGTGGGTGCCTGTGTCTTACCTCAAACCTTGCTATACATGAAATCCTTCTGAATGCATATCTAACATCTGACTCAGGTCAGAAATTAAAAAATAAAACAAAACCAAACCAATCAACCAAAACCATGACCAAAACCTCTAATTTGAACTTTGATTATGTTCAAAATTAAGGCCTGTAAATGTATTTGTTTGAAGTCACAGGATGAGTCTGACCTCCCATTGTGGTCGATAAAGGCTAAACAATGTTTCTAGAACAGAAGACTTAGTGTTGTGCTTTTAGCTCACCTAAACACCAGTATCTAGTTCCATCTGGGGGACCTTGTGCTTTTTCTCATTCAGGATGTGTCCATCTTATCTGCTGTTCTCATGTGGATTTACTAAGTCTCAACATTTACTGCCTTGAGAGACACAAGTTCAGGCAGTCAAACTGAGTCCCCAGAAGCTGATCCTCCATGGGGCTTCATCAACTGCAATGGAGATTCAGGCAGTCGGTGCAACCATAAAGAGGGACTGTTTCTATACTCTTTGAAACTGTCATTCTCCTGGATTTCCAAAGAAGTTCAGGACAGCAACTAAGGCATAGTTTCATTAAGGTTGGAAAAGACCTCTAAGATCATTGAGTCTAGCTGTTAAGCCAGCACCACCATGTTCACCATTAAACCATATCCACGAGTACCACATCCACATATTTTTTGAACACTTCCAGGAATGGTGATTCCACCACTTCCCTGGGGAACCTGTGCCTATGTCTGACCACCCATTCACTAAATAAATTTTTCCTAATATCCAATCTAAAACTCCCTTGGCACAACTTGAGTCCCTTTGCCCTTGTACTGGCACTTCTTAACTTATCTTTCTTGTGGAAGTCTAAGGGTTCATACACATAAGAGAAATCTTGCATTTGAGTCAGCGTCTCTGACAGGATCAGATATTACAATGTAGACAGTACAGGAAAGATTCCTCACCACAGTGGCAGTAATGACCTCAGTCCTGGATTGAGAGGATGAATCTGAAAGCCCTTTGTGCTGCTGCAAACTGCCTAACATCCAATTGTTTGGGATCTTTCTAAACTGGGACACTGAAGAAAATCAATCCAAATACACTAAAGGCGTAAATTTAAAGTGTTGAAACTCACTCCTCGTCTAAGTGTGAAGACAATTTAATACTGAATCAGGGGATTCTCAAAGTAGCTTAATGAGGTTTTGATAATCCACTTAAAGAAGTGAATCTTCTTGAATGTTCCCTACGGACAATCCCCTAATCTTTTATCATAAATTCACTATTGCTTTGCTTTACATAAGTTTTATAAAGTTCACGGGGTCAATGCACCAAATAATGCCCACCTACCTGCTGCTCAGAAACATTAGAACTGGGTGAGAACATTGGTGACTTTTTTGAGAGTATGCAAAATGCAGTCACATTTGAGTCTCTCCATATTTTCCCATATCATAAAAAAAAAAAAAAAAAAGAGAAAGAAAAAAGTGATTAAAAAAAATAAATCATTATTTACATGCCTTTTTCTCCTGAATTGCAAACTCTCTAAATCTGACAATTCCTTAAAATTGAATATTGCTTCTCACCACTTGTGATCCAGAAGCAGAAGCTTAATCTCAGGCCAGTGTTATAGCAAAGCAGGGTTTAGTCTCATTAAATGCAGGAGCTGTTCCCATTCTCTTTACAGCTTGGTGTTTAGTGCACATATCAAGGAAACACAGGACAAGGAGTCATTTGTTTCTTCCTCATGAGAGGTTTTGAACCCAATTTTCCCACTTGCTCCTAGAGTGACCAACTCAGCAGTTTTTTTTGTTTGTTTGTTTGGTTTTTTTGTTTTGTTTTGTTTTGTTTTTTCTTTTGTTTGTGTTTTTTTGTTTTCTTTGTTTTTGTTTTTGTTTTTGTTTTGTTTTGTTTTGTTTTTTCCCTTCAGGAATCAGGAGATATCCAGCACTAAGGCCCATCCAAGTTGAGCTAATATGTGCAGAGAAAAAGCGCCCTGTTTTGGGAAGCCGGGTGTTAACGGGCAATGCGAATGCCTCGGCAAAACCCTACAAATCTGGAGGGTATTTTTACAGCTGGGCAGAGCCGGGCTCGGGCCGCCCGTGTCCCGCAGGTGTCCCGCCCATGTCCCACCGAGGTCCCACCCGTGTCCCGCCGAGGTCCCGCCCGTGTCCCGCCGAGGTCCCACCCGTGTCCCACCGAGGTCCCGCCCGTGTCCCGCCGAGGTCCCGCCCGTGTCCCACCGAGGTCCCGCCCGTGTCCCGCCGAGGTCCCGCCGTGCCGCCGCGGGGCCAGGAGAGGGAGCCGGCGGCCCCCGCAGCCCTCCCGGTCCCGGCGGGTCCCCGCGGTGCCCCCGCCAGGGTCGGCGCTCCGGGAGGGACGCAGAGGGTCTGCGGGTCGCACATGCGGTGCCGACGGCGGAGGTTCGTCTGTGGAGCTGGCACCTGCCGGGAAGGGATGAGATTCATCTGGACGGGGCAGCAGAACCATCACTGTCCGCAGGCTGTGTGAGGATTTACACCGGGAATAATGGAGGAGAACGAGAGAGAGGAAGAGGATATAACTTTTAAGGTCCCTTCTAACCACTCCATGATTCTGTGATTTTTTAAAGGAAGGATGCAGGGTGACATGGGCAGAGGGCACCTTGGAAACAATGAAACAGGGTGGAAGGGCCCTCCCTGCAGCACAGGAACATCCATGCCGAGAGGCTGGCACATGGAGGAAGCTCTCACACCCTTCCTGGGAAATCAGCACAGGAAAGAAACTGTGTCCAAAGTACCTACATCCTACAGCATGGGCAGCAAGCAGGGCTATGGTTTGGCTTCAACCACAGACAGGTGGTGAGAGGGCTCACACAAATGGAGCGCTGTTATGCAGCGGTACAGGCTCTTAAGAAGGGCAGGCTGGGATGGTGAGGAGGAAGAGTTGCCCCTTATGTGTGAGAGAAGCATGAATGCACAGAACTCTACCTGGAGACTGGTGATGGCTCTGCTAAGAACCTTTTTCAAACAACTGGAAGAAGCCTCAAGGTTGTCCTTGTGGGACATGTTAACCACCCTGTTGTCTGCGGAAGGGACAATACAGTAGGTTCCTTGTTGTAGTGAGGAACACAAAGCTGGACACAGTATTCCAGGTGTGGCCTCAGCAAAACTAATTGAAGGGGTAGGATCACCTCCCTTGACCTGCTGGCAAGACTTTCCTTAATGCAATTCAGAATGCCATTGCCATTCTTTGCTGCAAGGACACATTGCTGGATCATGTTCAATCTGTGTCCACCAGGAGACCCAGGCCCTTCTCTGCAGAGCTGCTTTCAATCTAGGTGGCCCACAACATACACTAGGGTTGTTTTTCCTCAGGAGTTCTTTTAGAACTTCAGAAGGTTCTGTCAGCCCATTTCTCCACCCTGTTAGGGTCCCTCTGGATGGCAACATGACCCTCTGGTATATCAGCGGGTACTGCTACCTTGCTGAGGGCACACTCAATCTGCAGTATTTGACCCTCCTCTGGGGAGGGACTGGGTGATCTCCAGAGGCGCCTTCCAGCTTCTGTGACACTCAGCAATTTTCATGCCCCAAGTAAATTACCACAATGAATAAAAAAGGGAGAAATAAAGCACTAGTATGAATGCAACTCTGCATGAATACAATCAATATTCATCAAATAGAAAAAGCAAAAATCAATAAGGTAAAAGAAAAAGAAATCTTCTCTTTCAATAAACAGGCACATCTGATCTCCACTGCTATAGACCATGGAGTCTTTCTCATTCTGTGCAGGCTTTCAGCTAATAGATCCACATATACAGCAGGAAGAGTTGACTGCAGAGACAATCATTTCATAGTTGTTAGGTGAGTTGCCTTCAAAATCTGACATTGTTTCCATATCATGACTTTCCCTTTATATGTATGCAAATTAATATCTATATATACACACATGTACATTTATACTTATATATGCATTCCCTCCTGGGAAGTGTAAATATGTCCTCAGGGTTGAACAATAAATAATAAATTGTCATTGCTCTCTCTGGGAGAACAAATCTAGGAAATCAACAGTAAATGATAAGGCAGATATTTCAGTGGTAATATGTAATACATAGATACTTTCATTACAAATTTTTATTACGACACATAATGCTGATGGAAGTTCAGGACTTGTCTTTTTCACAAGGTGTGGTGATTTGACTTTAGGCCTTCCTGGGAGACAGAGCACATGGTTTGCTGTATCCAAGTGAAGTATGCCATCCTATTTTGTGTCAGCTTAGATATAAGAGGGGATAGACAGAAATTTTGAGTCAGTCCTTTTCCGGCGGTGAAGGGNTTTTCTCTCTGCAGTTGGGAGGGAGGGGGAAGATGTTGTTTTGGGGCCTCTGGATGTTTGCTGTCAACCAGGGATAAATGGCCACACAAGCTGAATTCTATAGTTTTTCCTTGTGTATTTATAAGGAGGTTAGACTCAGAGAAGTTTCACAGAGGAGAGGAGGCTAATGTGGAGCTCCTTGTATCCACATCTGTGGAGAACCTCCAGCCACCTGCAGAACTGTGATGTGGTACAGAATGAAACTATGGATGTTTCCTTAAGTGTAGGTTGATGTCCTAGTACAAGTTACAGTGCTCTCCACCTGAGTGGCGGAGGAGGGATAATAGTGGCATATGGTTATGTCTCTGTCTGGGGCTGTGGCTGTCAAAAACAGAAGAATCAATAAAAGGAGCATCCACCTTCAGTTGACATGGGAAACTTCCCTGCCTGGGGCTTTGCCAACCTCACCCTGTATTTCCCTGGCAGCCACAAGACACTGGTCCTCAGCCAATCACGTCACCAGCCCCCCTATAACATGGGCCCACTCATAAATTCAGAATTGATTCCCACAGCCCACCACCAGCATTGTTCCTACTGTGACGTGGCCACCTACATTGCTAGGGCTGGTATCAGGACCTCATATGGGGTCCAGCCAGGAAAAGGGCATGGAGCTGTCTCTGCCCGTGATTGTGGGGAGCTTCCAAATAACTGTAAGACCATGATGGGATGCCTGTCTTGCCTGTAGAGCACTGGCAAGTGTCTGGCTGAGTAGCAGAGGGGAGAGAAGAAAGGAGCATGCTGTAGTCTGTTCACACCCTGTTA
>VXAU01000974.1:73286-83471 GCA_013399695.1 Formicarius rufipectus | reverse complement strand
CCCCCCCGGGGGCATCCCAGCACCAGCCACTCATCTCCTCACTTGCTGCCCGTAAATACCGGGGACAGACTGTGTGTGTGTTTGTGGGGGTGGGTTTTGATTCAGGAGTTTTTATTCATTCTGCCTTGGTTGTTCTGTTGTCTCTTGAATATACATATATATATCATAGCTAGGAACTGTTATCCTTCCATTTATCATACCTTAATTAAATTTTGTTTTGAATTAAAGGAGATTTGTCTCTCTGTTTTAGTTATAAATTTTTTCTAAGTTCTCTAAACTTAGACACACCCCTGTCTGGACATCCATCTCCACAGGAGAAGCAAAGGAGGAACAGTCTTCCTCCATTCCCACAGGCAGACCCTGCTTTCCTACCCTCACCACTCCTCCCTGCCTTCTTCTCTCAGCCCTTGTTCACCAGTGTTCTCCATGGCCATAGTGGGCTGGTGCAGGTACCCATCCAGGCACCACCAACATTCTGCTCCCTGTGACATGGCCATGACAATACCAGGGCTTGTGCCCAGACTTAGTGCTCCATCACTGTAACACTCCATTCTTGCAAGAAGAAATAAATAAAAATAATAATAACTAAACAAAAAAGACTGGTAGTACTGGGGAGGAAAGTTGAATAGCTGTAAGAGCAATTTAAAGAACTGCAGCATAGCAAAGGTTAACGTGAATTTAAAGCTGCAGGTCTTACCCACTACCTAATTTTAAAATTCTTATTGGTAATTCATCTGTGTGAGAATAAATGGTAATTCTGGAAGAAATATGCTTGTTGAATTGAATACAGGTAATATTTCACACCTTTGAAGTTAAAGATGTCCAGTTCCAAATCCTGAACCCATGAGCGGTTGACATGTTTCAGGCTGTTTCAGCTTAAACTGGGACACTTGGGTCTTTTTTTTCTCCCAAATGAACTGAAGAGTCTTCCAGGAACTGTCCTGTACCACACAGTTTGGTTAACCACTAGAACAAAATCCATAAATTATCTTACATATGCTTGGTTCACCACAGACCATTACATCCTCTTTAACTGGCACAACCAGAGGCAGAGGGCACAAACTGAAACACAGAAGCCTCTGTCTGAACCCAAGGAAACATATCATTACTGTGAGAGTGACCCAGCACTGGCACAGGTCACCTAGGGGGATTTGTGGTGTTTCCATCCTTTAAGACACTCCAAACACATCTAGACACAGTTGAGAGTGATTGGCTTCAAGTGGTCCCACTTGAGCAGGGAGGTTGGAGCAGATGCCTTCCAGCAGTCCTTTCCAACCTCAACCATGCTCTGATTCTGTGATATATATGTATATTGTAGATTAAAGTAACCAGAAACTTTCCATTATACATCCCTATATGATTTCCTCAAAGTTTTAACAGTTTACACTAAAAATTTCCATGCTTTGCCTTAAGATGGAAAATGTTTTCTAAAGTATTTCAGTTATTTGTGAACTCAGTATTATGCAAACATTTAACTGGAGTGCAGTGGCTTTTTATGAGAGAAGGAAGATGAAGGGAGTAGTGTTAGGAAAATTTTAGCAGTCATCAACTTCCATGTTGTATTCTCTTACAAGGCTATGGCAGCACCATTAGTACAGCCTGTGTGTCAAATTAAGGCTGTAATGCTTTAGGAATAGTATTCTCCAATTTAGTAGTTCCACTAAAAACATGCAGCAGTTCATTTCCCCCCTTCCCTTACCCCTTCCCTCGTCCTTCCCACTCTGGTGGGATGGAGTTGAGAATTGGAGGCAAAAAGGATGAAAATTGCAGGTGGAAATGAGAACAATTTATGGAAAACAGCAATGAGATAAGAAAACAAACAGTAATGGCAACAAAATTAATAACAACAGGTCTGAGACAAAGAAACAATTTACACAGAAAGCCTGCAACAAATACCAACAGGCTCTTTCTGACCACCCTTTCTCCCCACCAGAAAGGGATGCCTCTCTTCTCAGAAGTCTCTTTCCTCGACCTCTGGCAACGATGAGGTGGTATGGAACATCATTAGTGTCTCACCATGCCCTCTCATCCACATCTCCTCTTGTCTATTGCTAAAAATTGACCGTGCTCTTGGCCAAACCGGGACACTGTTGTCCCAGAGGCACTACCACCATCTGTCTTGGAGCCATATGGCTTTGGCTGAGTTGAGCACATGGGAAGTTTCCGAGCAGCTTCTTACAGAAGCCACCCCTTCAACTACCAAATCCCTGTGATGCAAACTCAATGAAAATTAACATAATCCCTAGCTCTTATTAGATAATTCTCTATTGTTTTGTCATTTAGGAAATAGCTGAAAGAAAAAGTGTTAATTCTGCTGATGTATTAATAATTGCCACAGCATATTCTGTAGCATATTCTCTAATGTATTCTCTTACAGTTTCAGAGGTGACAGGTGAAGTTGTCTTCTGATCTCAAATGAGATCAGAAGAATCCAAGGGAAGAATTTGGCCTTGTTGTAGAGAACTGTCTCAGGACCTGGATATTCCAGATAGTTCATGTAAATTTCCAGTGTACAAAAGTCAGGAAATGTACACATAAAGTTTGGCATTGTGAATATTTCTTCAACAGCATCTATTTTCTTTTTATACATTGGTGTGGTCTGTTACAATGCCAAAGAAGACCCACAATTCTCCTGCATTTCTTATGCAGTAAATAGCTTGGTACTGTGTCACAGTGAAATGACATGCTGTAGGTAAGAGGTTAAGAAAATGTGCAATATATTCAGCAATGTCAGCCTGTGCCCTTGCTCTCTATGAGTTCTCCTTACGTTTGTTTCCTTTTTGCTAACTGAAGCATCTAGGAAAAGCTTTCTTCATTTCAGCTGGGGAATCAAAGAGGATTGAAGTTTTTGCTAGCCACATTGTTCTTTTATCTGCCAGTGGCTACTGAAATTGCAAATATTATGCATCATAGCACAGCACTCCATATAGCCTAAGGTGAACATACAGCCACCACTGTGAGTCTGTGTATTGATTTCATTTCCATGCTGTCTTGAAGAGCTGGCCTTATATCTGTCAGCTGCCAGGGCCCTTGGGTGATAATGACTTGAACTTTGTGGGTTTTTTATTAAAAGCTTGTGGCACTCAGAATGTCTTTTTGCATTTAATTGATATTTTGTCAAATTTCTACCATCAAATATTGCTGATTTGTCTTATTAAATTGGCTACTGAGGCAATAACACCATTACAAATACAAAACCAAAATGTGTGGTGATATCTTCAGCAGTGTGTGTACTGAGTGCTCTGGTATGTGGTAGCATGCATCATAAATATTAGTGAAAGTCTCTTTATCTGTTTATACTAATAAAAAAAAAAAAAAAGACCAGAGATCATGGTCATAGTCCTAAGGCTCACCAGTCTTAGGAACATCTTCTAGCCCCTGTAACTTATCTGGGCTTTTAAAAAAAAAAACAACAAACATATTTTTAATTTTTTTTTTTTTTGCTTGTAGGGTGTGAAAGGACATGAAGACTGTTATCTACCAGAGCGATGTTTTTATAGCGTGAAACTGTGGGAATGTGTTGCATGGAGTGTTGTGGCAAGAGGAGTGTTTGAGGGTACAGTGTTGACTGCTGCAAAGTTAAGAGTCTGTAGGGTGTGGGACATGCAAACCATTGCATTCTTCTCCACGTGGCCTTTTGGGAATGGTCCTGGCATAAGTTATCCCCTGAACCATGCCCAGTCATTGTCTCAGAGAACTCTAAGTGGGACAGGCGAAAACCCTGCCAGGGAATATGCTACCAATTATGCACTGCAGAGGACTAGCGGTTCCAGCCAGTGCTCAAAGCCACTGCCTGGCCCTTTTTCATTTAAGAGCATAGATATATCCTGTGTTTTAAAGAATGTATTTCAGAAATATTATGGGATTAGCTTATAAAAGCTTCTCTTGCATCTAACTTCCCAGTCCCCCATAGACTATGTATGAAACTTTCCAGGTTTTGTATTATTTTTTACAGTGCAGGACTGTGTCAGTGTTGTCTCTTCAGCTCACACCAGTAGTGTACTTAATCTATGCTAAAGGCTATTATTATTTTGGCCCTTTTCCTCTTGAACAATTCAACTGTCCACGCTGTTTGGAGGCATTTCTCTAGAAATGTCTCCCTCAAGGACTCCTCCTGAAAACTGGACTCTTTTGTCCCAAAGAAAATCCTATGTTCAATTATGGAATATGTATTGTCTATAAAGTTGCACATATTGTTTTCAGTTCTGAATACGTTTGGTCTTTATTCAGATTTGCAAATTTCTAGATAAAATGGAAACAACAAAGAAAAGCAAAATATTCCAGTAGTTCTCATTATGTAGTCATGGTATAACTTTTAATAATACAAATGGAAGATGGCTAGACCTCAGACTGCTTCTATCTTTTACTGTAAGGGTCTTCACAGGACAGCTGCTATAGAAAGGTTTGCTATTAGATTTGCTAGAACTAGCAAATACAATTTCCACCTACTAATTCTAGTGGTAAAATACAAAAATCTGACAGTATTTTGTAAGAATGCAGAATCGTTAATAGTTGTTTTAACCACAATAGTACAATACTGCCATTACGTATTGATTAAAGATTGATGCAGATTTAAGTAAATACAGTTTGCCACCTTTATACAGAAAAACACACATAATTAAGTAATGTATTGGAATGCTTCTAGTGTAAGTATATGTAAGAAAGAAAAGTGTAGAAGATATTTCTATCCAATGATTTCTCTGAAGGTGAAATACAGTAGTTATTGATGATATGGCCTCTTTTGTAAAATTAGAAATATGAATTTAGAAGAACACACATATAAGATTAGGTTTATATAATTGAATTTTGCATTTTTACACTTATTTGTCTACTTTATATATGATGACAATTTTCCCTGTATTTTTCCATGAAATAGTGCTGTTGCATCAATGAGAGGGGAAAAGCTTTAGATGTCTGCATAGGTAGTAAGAAAGAGACCCAGAGGTCAGACCTTGTATATAACCAAGCTGTGACCTAAGGCAGCAAGTTGATTCAGTAAGAAATTGATTAGTTGATATTTCTGTAGTCTCATTCTGTCTGGAGTTATCAAAAATCTTGCTCAGCTGCTCCATGCTTCAGGCATTACTTATAACAGTAATGTCATTCTCATATCTCTTATCTTCCTACAGGTAGAATAGTTAAAAAAATTACTTCAATTTCAAATTCTTTTTCCCCATGGCTTTTTGCTATTTTTCTCTTCTGGTTTTGCTGTCTAAGTTATGGTTTTGCTTACTTATACAAAAAGAAGAGAAAACTCACTGATTTGCTTAAAACTGCAAGGAGCTTTCTGGCACTTTGTACTTGTTTTCCTATTAAAAAGCCCTGGGGAAACTCTAAGGCTAATTTTTGACCATAACAACAAAAGTCCTGCCTTTTGCTGTAATAAAGCATGAGATTATCTTAGAAACTCCTGACTCTGGGGATTTAGTCTTTAAGACTAAGCACTGATTATTACTAGAACTCAAGATAAAACTAATTCTGCTGATTTAGAATCAGTCCTGCCCTTCTAGAGCTGCAGAATAAGACCAGTAAGATGAATATTATCCAGTAGGAATTACTATGGTTTTGCATATATAGAACTATTAATTTATTTTTTGAAATACCTTCATGTTCGTGAAAGAAACTGCAATTAATATTTTAGAAAACTTCATGGATAAGTGCCCTTGCTTGCTTCCCCACAATAATTGTAGTTTCCTTATCCTATATGGTCTATTTATGTTTCACTGACTCACTCCAAGCCTGTTCTTACATATCAGGCTTTTCTGCTTCAGCATATTCCAGTATTCTGCATGCTGGAGAGGCTGAGCCTGAGAAGCAGCTAAATGTACATCCTTCTGATGTCAAATGTAAACGGGAGCGGTCTTGCCTTATTTACTCCTAACAAGTCTTGACAGTGGCCCCTTGCAAAAACACAAGGTTTTCTTAGTAAATGTATTCGTGAAAAACTTGTTTTGATTGACAACAGTGACAATACCCCTAAGGGATATCATGCTGTAATGGATCTCTTGCCTTCTTTTCATACAGAGCAGGAGTAATGTGTGCTGGGGCACTTTGTGGATGCTCCTTTCTTTCTAAATAACTTTTAAGTTTGTTGGTTTTTTTTTTTTCCTGTTCCTCTGAGTTTCTAGAAAGCATAAATGCTGTTAAAACCTGCTTTGGAGAGATTTCTGTGAGATGCTAGAAAAGGTGTAATTGAGATAGTTCTGTCACCTGTACATTTGTCTTTTTCTCCTTTAATTAGAACAAAACTCCTACTTGCAGGTTTATCTTTTGCAATGTACATTAGTCAGTTGCTTATTTTTGAAAGGTATTGTATCAATACATCATTATCAAAAGTGGCAGCTATGTGAATCTGTCACAATAAATACAGTAATAATTTTATTATTGTCTCTGTTGTTAGAATGTGTTCAGGGCAGGGCTGCAACTTCTCTACTTCTCAAAAAATGTCAAACACAAAATGCCATATAACTAATAAAAACACTGCATACAGCGTATGTGTGTGGATACAGTACATATATATGTTGCACAGACGTGTATTTATAGTAACATGGTGTAATTATGGTGAAAGGTCTGTCAGCATTTCCAGTGAAAACATAATTTTTAGGATTTATTTCATAGCTATAGGCTTAGATCCCAGACAGAATTTGGTAAATGAGGCCTCAGCCTCAGTAGCAAATTCTTATACAGATTTCTTTTTTAAGGAATCGCTTCATGATGTACACAAACACAAACAGATGTTTGCAAAGTTTTTGTTTGTGCTTCTGTGATTAAAAACTATCAGAGGTTGAAGAAGTTTGCTTTAGAGAAATGCCTAAGTTAAAAAAAAAAAACAAATCAGAGAGAAAAAAAAAAGTAATGACTTATCTTGCCCAGCATAATCTACCCTTTCATATATATTGTGTTTTTTTTCTGTGTTTAAGGTTTTTTCTTTTGATAGTGAGGAAATATCATATGTACTGTCCTTTATTTTTGGTTGTTCCAGGTTTCTTGGGGACAGAGCACCACATGCCAATTGATGTACTGCAAACGTAAGTGATGTTGGAATTGCATGTGAGATCTGGCTTCATGAACATTTCAACCCTTTGCAGATATTGTAGGGAATATGGTGTGTTCCTATTGGAGCTTATGATCAGATTCTGTTTTATTTTGGTGTTCTCATAGCCCATGGAAAGACCCATATTCAGCTGGACGAGACCTGTGAAAGGGCTTTGCCCACATAGAACTCTTATCTGATGCAACTTAGGTGATGTTTTGCCTTCCCACGTTGACAGTTACTGCACTTTCTCAGAGCAAGTGAAAAAAAATAGACAATAGCCTTCTGAGTATTGGCTCAGCTGGTGGGACAGTTCAGCCTTGCTTTCCACTGAGATGAGCTAGCTGAAATCTACTCTGACTGCAGAGCAGGTGAGCTCCATAGTGTCTCCCTCAATCCTGGTTCTGCAGGTGTGCAAATCCAAGGACCTCTGGGTGGACATCCAATTTGTGGTTTTCTGTATATTCTGAGGGAAAGGAAGATTGAACCTACCTGGAAGCACTTCTTTGAACCCATTGCTTGGTTCAGCACAAAGTATTGTGTACACATTTGGAGAGGAAAGAAATATCCAGTTACTCTCAAGCTTTTCAGGTATGGCTTGGGAGGTCAGGCAGAATCAGAAGCCCTTGATATCATGCAGCCTGTAGAGAGCTTGTCCTGGTACAGAGCCACCAAAGGAAATTATCCAAGCCACAGCTTTAGGGACAGACAAAAATATTGCACAGTCACAAGAAGAAGTCCAAGTAAACATGCAGTGCTTCCATCCACCTTCTTGGCTGGTGTTAATCACAGCAAAGATTCCTTCAGTTCTTCCTATCCTCCTCACAGAGTCCCTGCTGATCCCTTCTTTCTTGCTTTTTGCTCCAGGACAAGGTTTTAGGGTTACTCGATGATGGTTTTATTCTCACTTATTTTGCTCAATTTTAAACTTAGGTAGTTAGTTGTTTTATTCAGAATTATTTACTGGATTAAAAAAAATCAGTTACCATTAAATTCTAGATACACCAAATGACCCATCTCATCTAAAAACAGTATGGGTGAAATTTCACCCAAAATAAATGCAGATGAATCAAGATTTTTTTTAAAGAATGACATGGACCTGTTATAACAGGTCCAGAGGAGGGCTACTAAATTGGCTAGAGGTCTAGAATACCTTTACAAGGAAAGGCTGAGAGGTTTGGGCTTCTTGCGACTGGGGAGGAGAAGGCTCTAGGGAGACCTTACCGTGGTGTTTGAGTATATTAAGGGTGCTTATAAGAAAGATGAAGAAGGACTTTTACCATAGATTGTAATGACAGAACAAGGGACAATGATTATAAATTGAAAGAGGGCAGGTTTAGATTGGACATAAGGAAAAAATCTCCTTAATATGAGGGTGATGAGGCACTGTGGTTTCTGAGAGAAGCTGTGGATGCCTCATCCCTGGGAATGTTCAAGGCTAGGTGGGATGAAGCTCTGAGCAACCTGTTTTAGTGGAAGATGTTCCTGCTTGTGGCAGAGGATTGGACTAGACGATCTTCAAAGGTCCCTTGCAACCCAAATTATTCTGATTCCAAAATGAAGAAAATCATAACTTTCATTATGTAATGCTGAAATGAAAGATTCTGCTAGTTGAATCTCTTAGGAAAAAAAGACAACAAAAAAACCAAAACAAAACCAAAATCAAAACAAAACAAAAAAACGAACAAAACAAAAAAACCCCAACAATTATTAATACATAGTGAAGAATCATAGCAAGTTTCTTAAATATCTTTGTTTCAGCAAAAAATCCTTAAACCTAAAACATTCCAATGAAATAAATGACATTATGTTCCTATTTAGCAGAGTTGATACTTGAACCCAATGAACTTTAACCAAATACAAATTTCATTCTCAATGTAGATAAAGAAGTCTAAAAAGTAAAAAGCAATGGAAGTGTGTCAAAAAAGATAATGCAAAGTTACAAGTGAGTATTGGCAGCTGATCTAAAAGTATTGTCAAGATTTCTAACCTTTTGCATGCAATTATCGAAACAGAGAGAAGCACAATATCAGAGAGGTCATACTTTAAACCAGAGTTGTATATAAACAAAGACCTTTGAGACTGGTGCATTATTGTCACTTCTGGTACTGATGGCAACTGATGGTTTTACAAGTGATAAACCAACAGTCCAACAGGAGCCAGGGTCTTGTGGAATATCTGCATGACGCATACTTAAAACACTAGAGGATAACATAAAAGCCTTTGTGATTATTTACCATAAACATATACATACATACACAGACATACATGGATAAATTAATTAAAAAAAATAACAAATCATCCTTCATATAACTGTGCTATATATAAATGTAATAATAATAGAATAGATTAAGACTAAAAATGTAGATTTTACAGAGAGTTTTCTTCATGCCATCCAAGGCACTGATAAGTTCCCTTTTTTCTCTCTGGTTAAATTGAAAAGAAGGGGTGGAAAGCACTGATCTCCTCTTATATTGAAAGCTTTTTCAGTGGAAGATTTTCCTGTCATATAGCATGAGAAGTCTAGGACTATGCCCTTTAACTAAAACCAACACCACAAATTTGCTCTGATTAGTTCAAGAAGAACAAAAAACCCCCCACAACTATGTTCTTGAGGTTATAATCAAAGTTGCTGGTGCTTACATTGAAACTGCAGCTAAGAACAAAGCCACAAACACACATTATACAAAAAAAAATAGAGATGTTTGTAGAGTGTGATTTGTGATTGTGATTTGTGGTGATATGTCTCCAAATTCTAAGTTAGGATCTTGAGGTCTGGTATATTCATTTATGCAATCAGTATGAGGGGAGAAGGGGTAAATTACCTTGAAAGTGAAAACTGCTCTTTCAGTTATTCTCCTCAAATCTGAACCTTCAATTTTTCAGCCATAGTATGTGAACGAATTCTTTTCTATCTATACTAAGATGCAGTAAGTCTTCAGTTTGGAAAAATTAAGGTGAATTAAGGTGAATAAAGGTCATCAAATCTCTATATCTGATTGTAGCCAAGAAAATTGCTGAAAGCAAGCAAGTATGCTGCAGGCATATTGGTGATTTTTCACAATGCCATTGAGTAGAACCTTCAAATTTTGTGCAGTAATAGATCATGGATCCCACTGAATACACACATACACATTAAAAAAAAAAAAAAA
>VXAU01000974.1:33687-58281 GCA_013399695.1 Formicarius rufipectus | reverse complement strand
TGAGAAGTCCATATTACCATATTGCCACTAACATACTAATTATTAACTAATTCTGAGTTTTTCTTTTAATTGAATTGATTTGTATCAAATTCTCCTTATGTGGAGTCTGAAATGAATGATCATACATAGATCTTAACATTAATTTTTGTTTTTTATTATTTGAATGGGGCAGTATTGCTGTTTTTGAGGGTTCATGTCATCATGATCTAGGAAACAATCAGTTTCTGTCTCGGCTTTAACCCAGTCTGAGGTTTTGTCATTTTTCTCTAGGTCCATAAAACAGCAAATCCTCTCTTTTTTATACTTTTTTCCCCCTCCCACCTAAAACCTGACTTGGAGTAGTCCTAAAAGACAGTCTGAATTCTTAGTACTTTTTTTTGGGCAACAAGTTTTTCAATCTGAAGTATTCTCTTAGCTCAGAAGATTTCTCCAAGCCTTCTGATTAAAATGACATTCATCACTTAGGGCACTATAGCATATACTGAAGTGAAGAGCAGGTAGCTGATTGCTGTAACTACACAGTTCACAAAATAAAAATTGGACAATTTGCTGTAATTTAGAAAGATGAATGTAACGCACTAGATTATATATTTTATTTGAAGGCCAGATTTCATGTCTCTAATAAGGATTTAATATCTGAATGAGAAGAAATTTTTTTCACATAAGAGAACAAAGACGTTGTAAAAGCACCTAATATATGTCCTTGAAGATTTTGAGAAACTCTGAGTAAAGCTGCAGAGTAGCAAAGGAAATCTCCTGTTGCTGTTTATCTCAGCCTTGTTAAAATAAAAATAGTTTTACAATTCACTGAATCCTTTTTTCTCACAAAAATAAAAGATGCCAAATATTTCCATCTGCAAGTATTTGGGGTACAGTTTACCTTCAGTAAATTTCTTCGGGTTTCAATAAAGTTGCACCACAGATGAATGTTGTCCTTGCTTTTTCAGTTCTTTCACACTTCCTTTTATCAGTCTGAATTTCAAGCTTTTAATTAAAAAAAATTTTTGCTTTTAACTTTTAGTTGGAGCCTAATGGGCCCTCTGTACTTCTCCAACAGGAAAGATGCAATGCAGAACACTGTCTGCCACCTTCATTTACCTTGCTGTATGAAGTCTTTCTTGAGCAACTGTATTGTCTCTGTGTGTCAGTGACAGAAGAGACCTTACAAACTTTAATGCACCCAGGCTTGGTTCCTTTAATAAAGCCTAAAAAGAGAAAAAAAAGAAAAAAAAGAAAAAAAAGGTGTACTACATGGAGCTTTCTGCTATTTCTGCTATATCTGCTATATTGCAAGTACTCTGGCAATGCTCTGAACTGATTCATAGAGACGGGAAAGGATTTCGACTTCTAGTTCTGCCTGTCATGGTGATACTGAGCAAATCCCTTTACTTCTCTGTTTTCCTTTCTCTTCTGACATTTCTCTGACTTCCCCTAATTGTTTAGAAAATGATTGCCTGTGTCAATTATTTATTTTCTTGCCATATTCAAAACATTTGTGCATTGAACCGGTGGAAGACTAAGATTATGCAAAAACATTATCACTTGATCCAAATTCCAGCAACTGCTCATTCAGACAGGTGGGATATTCAAGCAATCCTCACCTATTTTATGCATTGAGTTAGCCTGCAGCACATTGAGGCTTGAACTCAACTGAGACTCTTACAACTACTCTAGTAAAACATAATAATACATGACAAATAAAATACAGTAACAATCATGAAAATGCTTAATTGAATGATGCTACCAAGATCCTCTGTCTTTTTCTTTTTTAAATTCTTTCTTCTTCCTGTATTGTGATAAATGTTAAGCACGGGGAACCCAGAGCTGGTGGTGTGTTTGTGTATGGAGCAGTCCTTGCTGTATGGACTTCTTTGGTGAAAGGTTTGTGGTTTGTTTTCTTTTTGTTTGGTGGTGGGTTTTTTTGTTTGTTTGTTTGTACTTTTTTCCGTTTTTTGTTTGTTTTGTTTTGTTTTTTGTTTTGTTTTTGTTGTTGTTTTTGTTTGTTTTTGTTTTTGTTTTGTTTTGTTTTTTGTTGTTTTTTTTTAATCTTTGTGACTTTTTGGAATCATTCTTACATGCATGTATATATATATATATATATATATATGTATATGTATTTGTAAGTCAATTTCCTTTACCTACATAGGGAGAGATCACATCACCAAGTTCATACTGGGCTTATATATGGTGTCTTCTATCACTGACTATTTCCCTTGGAAATCCAGACTACAAGCTCCTGATAGTCCTTGACAGAATGGTTTATAAGATTAATTGTCTATAATATACTCCATACAACATACATTCTCCTCTCCTTTTTAACACCCTTTCAGACCCAGAGAGAATGAAGTCTTCTCCATGGTTTGACCCTGTGAAACCAACACAAAATGTACATATATAATCCTTAAGCAGAAATCTATGGACATATATCACTGGCCTGCATATATGATCCGCTGAAGCAAAATTCTCCCTATTCAAACTATTTCAGGGACAGTAGAGTCCTTTCTAATTGTAGGAGTAGATTACCGAAGAATTTAACATTTGCACTGATTCCCTGCAGTTTTCCTATCCAAAGGAGAATATGTATATATCTGCAGCCCAGATGAAAGGAATGCTGATGCATCTCTTTCCATGAGAAAACAGAGACACCTTAAAAAGTTAATTTCAAGAGGAAATATTACCACTTTCACAAAATAAGTCCTATTTAATCATCCTACTGATGTTTGAGAGAGAAAGAATTGTCTTTAAGGTTATTGACACATTTTCCACATCACTATATAAATAGATGGATGCACTAGTTCAAAAACAGTATCTCTGACTTTAAGAAAATCAGTTCTGACTGGCTTCATCAGATTAGAGCTGGAAATGTGCTAAAAGCCTTGAAGAAAGGATATTATCATTAGAAAGAAAACCATTTAGAAAAAAATCTTACATGGGTAGTATGGGGAGACAAAAAGATAGAAAGAGAAAAGATGCATTATTTCTTTCTAGTTCTTGCTTTCTTCTGAGACTTAGCTTTTTTAACCAGAGATAGAAATGTTTATATGGAAGCTTTTGACACACACATCCTTTTCTGATAAGTTATATTGTGAGAAACTGCAGACATACAAAGCCTTTTTTGTATTTCTTTGTGTTGTCATACTTCTTTGTAAGACCTTAATTTTCATAAAGAGATGGCTTATATGTAGAAAGACATGGGAAAGAGCTGGAAAACTACATCTGAGGTAATGCCCATATTGTCAGTATGGGTATGACTGCAGCTTGTGGAGATGGACTCATGTTGGATATAGGTTTGAGAGCCTAAATTCCCTTATTGCTGCAGTGACTCCAGTGCTGAGCTCAGGAGATCCCTTTCCATCCTGCACATACCATGCCTGCCCCAGTACACATGCCAGATGGTTTAAGAAGCTGGCACAAATTACTCTCCACAAGTGGCATTATACTCCTAATGTAAATTCTTTTTCTTCTTGGTGACATAATGGATAATATATGAGAAGGAAAGAAAAGGGTTCCCTTTCAATTGTCTGGCACAAACCACTGCAAAACTTTCAGCTGAAAATTCATAAAAAATAAGAAAATATTAATTGTTAAGCAGATTCTATATCAGCTGTCTTTGTGTCTCATGAGAAGATGAGGCAATATCATGGGGGCTACAGTATGACAGAGCAGATCCCATAGAAATAACATATCAAAATCTAGGACAACCCTTAAATCACTTTTCATGTTTTATGGCATGGACAATGGGAAGAACACTGCATGATGAGTATTAGAGAGATTTGCCTCATTGTTTGACAATCTCCACATCCTTCATAGCAAGTGGATCTCACAGAGAATCAAGGTAATACCATTAAAAAAATATAACTATTGGAAGTTACAAGCTGAACCAAAAGATAATGCATGAGCAACTGCTTTCCAGGAATTTATATTTTTAGTTACAGGTCAACATGTATACTGACAACAAAAGACTGAAAGAATAATCAAATCAGTTCTTCATTCTTTTTGGCAGAGAATCTAAAGTTCAAAATTTGTTATATGTAACAAACTTATATTGATTATAAATATTTATAGTGTGACACTCAGAGTAGGAAATCAGAGCAAATTATAAGTACTGAAATATCAAAGGATACTGAGGGATGTTTAGGATCTGATCTATCCTTCTCCTCCCAGGTAAAGGGGCCCAAAGGTCTGTGGTATTAACTGGTGGCAAGGGAGATTTACTGTCTCCAGTCTGCAAAGTACACTGTGCCAAAAGAATTGCAGGGGGACTAATGAAAAAGACAAACTTAAACAGATCAGAAATTGAGTACATATACTGCCTTGTCCCCTTCCTGTCCAGTTCTGCAGCTGTCATAATGCAGGCCATTAAACTATCAAGTATCACCTCTTCATCCCTCATTATTTCTGTGCTAGAAATGGTTGTAAAATTCCCCAAATGCTTCCTGTTTTCAAAGTAAATATTTTCTTCTCTGTTTTCATATTATGAACTGCTTAAGCCTAAACCACCACAGAATGCCCATTTGAGAAATTGCCATACTTCAGAGTATGGCTTTTTGTAAAGCAAACTAAAATTTACCATAAATTCTCTTTTCCTCTATTATTTTGTTTGTATCATGATACTGGAGTGCCTTTATGTATTTGCCATTTTTCTCAGTCTTTCAGAAATTGTCATATACTGCAAAAAATTATTTCACCAGTCCAAATAGTGAAAACTCAAGAGTAAGATTTTACTCCCACCAGGTGCCAGGAGGCCTATGCAAGGTGCCATCTTCAGTATGAGGAATGGTTTAGTCAAGGCAAGTTTTTAATTTAGGTGTGGGATATTTGACAGCCAGGCTGAAATCATAATGGGGAATCATCTGAGAAAGAACATCTACAGAAGTTGCATCAGGAAAAGGATTTCTTATGAAAGTTTGGGGATTGAAACTGAGACTAAGCATGCTGAGGAAGACAAATGTCTTTGAATCAATGAAAAAACAGTTAAGACTCCTAAGAGGTCATCTGAACAACACAGTCACTTAGGCAAATTTTAGTGCTCGTTTTGGCTTACCCACACTCCCCTCCCTTCCCCATCACTCTGCCCCAGCAGATATAAATATATCTTGAGCTATTTAAGTCAGCCCTGCGTGCACACACTATACTTGCCATCAAGAAATAACAAAGAAACAGCAACAAATGTCAGCAAATCTGATGTAGATTAGACATTGAGAAAGCCTACCATATTGCTTTTTCCTTTGGCAACAACTGTGCAAAGTATGTGCTTTGATATGAGAGCAGGTCCAGATCCTTCCAGTCAGGATCTAAACTCCATCAGAGCCCAGTAAAGACAAAGGTGCCAAAGCAGTTTGAGTTTGAAGTAGCAGCCTGGGGTTGAAACTAGTCAAGGTTTGCAATAGTAACCATTTCAACCAGCACAACGTTTTCTTTAGCCATTTCTTCTGCTGTAATAATTTAAATATTAGGCTGCATTGTTGATAAAAATTCTGGAACTTATATATTGCATTGTATTTTTATTTATTTATTTATTTTTAATTAACTTTGTCTAACAGGTGTTGGCATTGTTTTTTCTTTTTCCTAGCTTCCATTAGATGCCAATTCCGACATTTTCCCACATTACTATTAAAAGAGCCTCTGCCACAACTTTTTTTCAGCTGTATTTGAAGAACAGTATCTCTGGTTTTTAACTTACTAATAAAAATTACAGTGACTTGTATAGTCTGGGATTGGAAGGGAAACAGTACTTGTTTTTCAGAATCCTGAGGAAAACATATATTTAATCATGAATAAGGAATGCTTCTAGGGCACTAAAGGTGGTTAGAGGAGTGAGGTGAGTTAGAAAGGGCTATATTTTAAGGAAAAGAACTTTTCCCATCAAAGGGAAAAGGAGTTGACAAACAATAAACAGTTATAGCTACTGTTAAAATATTAAATTAATGAATTGAAAGTTTTGCAGTTATGTTTTTTGCTTTCTTCACCTAAAGAATGTCCTTTCAAGCTTAGGTTGTGAGGACATGCCTGTAATAAGTGCAAGAAGAGCCTATAGAGTGAGTTATTATAAACAGAGCTTTTATAATAAATATGGAGAATGAATTTATGAAGAAGTCCATCGTTGGGATATAAGATCAGTCCTGGCAGAAAGCCTGTTAATGGATACTTATCATATGTATGAGAACTACAAGGGCAAGGAAAATGCAAATGATGACTGTGAATACTATTAAGATAGGGAAGGTTTATGTTAAAGAAAATTTCTTTATTTCCAATATTTTATTTTACTTCCTTAAAATTAATTTGATTAAAAGGATTTTTTTAAATCTGTGTTAAAATATATATTCTCAGTGCATGAACTGAAAATTATGCAGATCTTTGGTTCTTATATGCTGCAGTAAAGATAAAAAATCTATTTCTGTCCTCCATTGTGTTATATTTAGTCCTCAAGCATGTTTTTATGTAAACTAGAACAATGTCAACCAATAAGCAAGCAAAATCTCCAAGAATACAAGTGTACAAATAAAGGAAAAATGTAAGTTGAACTCAATTATATTGTAAAACAGAGGTTAAAGTGACATTTCTGCTAACTTGGTGCTTGCATTTCATTATTTCTAATTTAGCTATTATTGTTGAAGTTGTCCAAAGTCTGTGAACACTAGTGATTTGCACCTGACCAATTTTTTCTATACTGTGTGTGATGATCAGCGGGGTGTGAATCTTTCTGCTTTAAAACTGCTCAGACTGAGCTGAATCATACCCTGCAAGCACTTACCTCCCTCCGTTGACTGCAGAGAGATATGGGAGTGACCAGCATAGATTCAGACACATCCAGTGCAGATGCTGAAATGAGTGACACACAGAGATACGAAAAGGGAACACACAAAAGGCATTACTAAAATATTCCAGACTTCCACTGTCAGTCAAATCTAAATATTAATCATTTGAAGTGAAGGTGCACTCACTATGTTTGGGGATAGTGATGTGCAAAATGGAGTAATTTTAAAGCACCTTTCTGGGTTCCATGTGCACTACACAGCAGTGTGTATTTATTGGTAATCCCATTCAATTATGAAAGCAGATCCTCTGAGAATTGCACTTCAGTGATCCCCCAAATATAAAACATCTTCAGAATAAATAATAATTTTCCTAGCTTTTCTCTGGGAGAAGAAATCTGATGAGAAGGCAGTGGTTCCCACTGCATTCCTTCATTGGTCACAGAGCTGGCAAGTCCTAAGAAGGAAAATACTATTGCATCTTGAGATAATCTGTTGACTACAACCACCTTACCTTAAAAACAGAAAGATCTGTTGAACTTCCTTACAGTGTCCAGAAGATAAAATAGCAGCAGATTCACATGGGAGAGAGGTATGCCAACTGATCTTTCAACTAGAGGGACCTAGTACTTCTCCAGGAATGACTTTGAAAATAAATGTGTTTAAAGAACAGAAGAAAAGTACATTCTGTAGGAGGTTATTTTGCAGAAGTATTTTGTTCCTGGTGCTAGAAGGAAGAAAAACATCTGAAAGGAAAAATCTCATAATAAAAGCAGGAGACTTTAGCAAGGCTTTTACCTGTAAATCTCAGCAACTCTTGAGACCTCTATATCATTTTATGTGTTCAGGTTTTGGTTTGGTTGTTTGGTGGTGGTTTTTTGTGGTTTTGTTTGTTTGTTCATGCACATTTATGTTTGTGTGGTTGAGTTGGTTTGGCTTAGGGTTTTTTTGTTTTGTTTTGTTTTGTTTTTTGTTTTGTTTTGTTTAATTCTGTGGTGAGTGATCATCTGACTAGAGTCAGTTTAACAAGGGCCACCTCTTCCTTAAATTTCAGGTTTTCCTGGGGAAAGTCACAAGACCTTGAGCATGTGCAGCATTTGCCCACTTCATGGAATAAGAACTAGCAGAAAGGTCTCAACAAGGAGAGACATCCCCACTTAGTCAGCTAATGTTGCTCAGGCAGAGGCTGTGAGAGCACAGTCCCTATTCCTCCTTCTTCTCCTAAGTTCCTTATAGCACCCAGCTGGAGAGGAAAGGGGTGAGCAGGTACAGCCACCACTGCAGCTGTGGAGAAGGTCTGCTTTCTGAGAGAGAAGAATCAACAGAGATGGAAGAAAGAACTGACCCTTCATTGTGTCAGCAAGCAAAAGGGTAAGATAGGATTAATGTCAAATAAAATCAACTAGATCTTCTATGAATGAAGAGAGAGAGAAGTGCAGAACAAAGCTAAATACTCACTAAAATTAAAACAATGTTAAAAAACATCCCTTAAGACCCAAATAAAAAAACTATTTGGTAAATACTCAAAGTCTATGATTTAAGAATCATTGGTATTTATTTCTACATACCACAAGACATTTATTTAATTAGACAAACATGCTTTCATTGCATTCTGAGTCAATTAAATGGAAAAAAACATGGGGTTTATACATTTTGAGGGTTTTGTAAAACCTCAACTCTCTCTGGATTCTCTGATCTTTAACCTTACTAATTATGTACTTTGTTTTCATTGTGAATGCCATTTAGACTTCACAAACTCCTTTTACTCCTTTGCATCCACTGTCAAGTAGCATATGTGCACAAACGCTGTTAGGAGGTGTTCAATGCGTCCCCTACTCTTTGGCCACATTGAACCAGTAACTTTCTCTTTCCCTCATCAGAGAGATAAAGTTCTGTGGATCAGTAAGAAAACCAGGTGGGTTGACTATCCATAGGGGGTCCCAGTGATACCTTATTATTTTTCCTGCTTGATGTGGGAATGGCCAAGGCTTCAGTCTACCACAGTACCTGTGCTGTGTTTTTTCAAGCAGAAACAAAGCCAGCCCTCCTGAGTTTGAAGGAACAAACTACATGCCTAATTTGCTTGCATCCATGTAGCATTCAGTCTTTCAAACTTATAGGGTAATTTATTAAAACAAATGCCTGCCATTTCCTATATCATAAATGTAATATTTAATCTGCACTACTTGTTCAGAAAAAATTTATTATGTACTTGTCTTGTACAAGGTTTTAATAGGCTGTGGTGGAGAGTTGCACACAGTACTTAGTGCATGCATTGATATGTGCAAAATCTAAGATTGGAGAAGACAGTATATATTTATAGCAGTGTCTGGGAGATTATATGTAATGAATACATTATACCACATACACACCTGAGGCAGAGTTAAGGATGCTCACGAATCCTGCAGTGTAGCATTTCCTAACTTCCATGTGCTCAACTGTTCAACCTTAACATTCCCTGAACATTCTCCAATGGAATATCTATCAGCCCACATAATCAGCTTGCAAGTCACTCCCACAGAGAAAGATATTGTAGATTGTCCTCTTCCAAGAGACATTAATTAATGCATTTTCATTTTGAAATGCACTACTTTCCAGCAAACATGTTCTGATGATGATTAAAAAGCTTTAAATCTTCGTGAAGTAAGGCTCCCCAGGAAGCTTAAAAAAAAACTATTTGCATTCCCTTTCCTAGGGGTTTCTCTGTTTTGCCCTTGCACTAAAGCTATTATGCACAGCTTGAATTCTGGGAAGACATGATACTGTAGAAATACAAGCAATTATAGTATTCTCTCTCATTTTTACCATCTATTATTTTCATTTTTGCTCTTCCTTTCACCTTTTTTTCATCTCTCTTTACCTGCTGCAAACATCACATGCAGCTTATTACTTGCAGAGAAAATGCCAGCTGAAAATTGGTGATAGATAGGTGAGATGTAAATGATTGCATATTTGGGGGTCCAAATTGCAAAACAGCTATTTAGGTAACCAATTTAATATGAATTCTTGCATGCTGAGCAATTTCCAAGAATTTTAGAGGTTTTGTGCAAGTTTTCTCTATGATGTTACACCTATAGTGCACTTTTCTTTATTAAAAGCAGTAGAATATAAAGATGTGAAAAAATGTAGCATTCCATCTAGCAAGAGGTTTTGGGTGGCACCACAGGCCTAGTAATAAAAGCTTACAATTGAGAAATTACAGTTGGATTTTAGTGCCTGAGTCAAATACAACCCTGGAATAACTAAAGACAGATCCATTAATTTCTAACATCCAGGCCATAAACCAGACCAAGAAGGTTGGCATGTACATTCATATAGCAATATTTCATATTATGAATGGATTGCTTCTTTTAGAATTATTTGTATGTAGTTCTTTGAAATAGAAAAATTATTTACCAGTGCAGTTTAGATTTTTGCTACGTAATAAAAATCATAAAAAGGCATTGTGTTGCCTTTTAATTGTCCCTTATCTATTAAAGGTAGTGTATTGCTGAAACCCTCTGTTTTCAGAAAAAATTACTCTAGAGAGAATACAGTAGGTGAAATGATGAAGCTAGCTTTATTTTTATGCTTAGCATTTATAGGTAACTTGACAGCACCAGTGAGACCACTGAGTGAAATGGGGTTGGCACAGACCAGATGCAGACAGGCAGGAACTGCACAGTTAAGGTTTCTGCCCCTTTCAGCTGGAAAACCTGCCATAATGTCTAGTGTTATTATTTATCCTGAAGGAGATTTTATTCCTCTTGCTTAAGGTCTCAGGAGTTATTGGTGGGAGTAGGGGTTGATAGGACACCTCCCCTAATTGCCAAGAGACATTCCTCAGGGAAGAGATGTCTTGAACATGTTCACATTTTCTTCTAAAGATGAATGTGTGTGATTGTTTTAAAAGGATTAAATTGATACTCTTTGATATATCTTTACCAGGTTTTATGAAAGCTTTGACCAAACAATGCGGGTGATAAATTCATTACGGGTGATAAACTCATTATAGTGATAAACCTGGTATGGGTGATAAACTCATTACAGAAGAGTCCTAGTATGGTGAGGCTGATACAAGGCTTTCTATCACTGTCAACAAAATTGCAAACTATAAAACTTCCTCACACATAAATTATGATCTTGGCACACTCCTCTATTCCATCTCCCCCATTCAAAGGGTGAGCTTAGTCACTCACAGAGTTTCACTTATTATCTTCAATCCCACAGGTCACAAATCCCCACATATTCTTGTTAACAAGTCCAGATTCTCAGCTGGTTTCTGACATGTCCTCATTAGAGAGGCAGACCAGGAATTCCCTCTCTGTCTTCCCTCACTGTTCCAATCCTGACCTCCCAACAGATAGGCCCACCAGATCATCTCAGGTGCACAGCCTAGGGAGAGTTTTCCTTCCTCTGATCCTGCTTAAGTGCTGTTGACCACCTTGTTCAGACCAGCATTCTACATCTACTACAATCTTCTGTACTAACCTTTGTGGACAGAGCATGGTGATAATAATGCCAACGTGGTGGGTTCGATCTCTGTATAGGCCATTCACTTGAGTTGAATTTGATGATCCTTGTGAGTCCCTTCCAACTCAGAATAGTCTGTGATTACACAGCAGATCACAAAGCACCAGCTCTACTGTGTAGTGAGATCTGTAAACAGAAAATACCACCTCAAGATCCTTTACTGAAGATGCATTTTTCCACTAACCTGTAATGGCAGAGATGAATGCTAGGACAAATTTCTTGGAACACAGCTTTTGCTATAGAGTCTTCAAAAATTATTGATGAAGATCTTTCCCTCCATCCCTCCAGCATCTGTAGGGTAACATGAGAAGGCTTTATATTGCAAGGACGGTCATGTGAGGAGTAATGTAATAGCATAAATTTGCATCTGGAAAATGTATTACTTAAAAGAAATTCCTTGAAAACCAGGTCTTTCTCTATGGGACAGGTACTACAGACTGCACAGTCAAATGTCCTCCTTGACTGATTCATTAAGTTTTTGCACCTTGCGTCCTCAGCCGAATCCAAATCTCATGTTCACTTCTATTCTCAATGTCTTTGCTCATCTGAGACTTAGGTGTTTCCCTGGTCCTTGTCTCCAGGACTTCAGACCAGGTATTTACTAGAATGTACAAGCAATTAAATCTTGAAGAAATCAGTCAGTTGAGATCCATGCCTTTTTAGCAGCTGTAGATGCTTTGTCTCTCTAACAGAGACAACAGAAGATACTTAGACAAGTAAATAAACCATCATTTTTGATAGCAAACACACCATGCAGTGACTCTGTCACTTAGTAACATGACAGAAGTATATTTGAACAGAATTGAGAAGGTAAGATTGTGATGATTTTATTTTAGTGTCCAGGTGTGTTTTCTGAGGGATAGTTTAGTGATAGCTGAATGTCTCAGTGCCACAGGAAAAAAATAAAATTCTCCTGGTTCAGTGCATTGAGCTGTTTTCTGATAAATTAGTGAATTGAATAGAATTGACTCAACAAAAGATCTTACAGATAGCAAAAATGGCACAAAGGATTTGTGGCAGGCCACCTTTCCAGTGTAAGAGCAGGACAAGGAGGGCTACAGGCACAAAGGGGAGAAGGCAGTGCTTTTCAACAGCTCCATGTGCTGTTGAATCAGGCACCAAGATACAATGTGGAGATTTATCTAGAGAAATTTAAAGACAAAAACATTTAGAGTTGACAGGACCTCACTACGGGGCAATATTTGGTCTCAAGGTGTTTTGTTTCTAGAAGTTTTCCTCTCAACTATTAATTTTGTGGTGATATTGCAACAATACTTGCAACAAGATCCTGTTATGCAATATATTGCACAAATCCAGGATGATTATCTCTGTTGTAGACAACCTCAACCCAATGTCTTCAACATACAAATCCATGTATATGGCAGAGCAGCATTCAATATGTCTTTATATGCATCACTCCAAGCTCAGAGTTGAAGTCTTGCTTACAAAAAAATTTGAATTTCTAAAAGGAGAAAAAAATAGAACTTGCAATAGTATGACCAGCTGGAGACTGTTTCATAACAAGGTCTTTTTTCTCCCTCTTAGAAATTTAATTTACTGGAACTTAGAGATGCAACAAATTGGCAGCTATTCATTTTGTAATGAAGAAGGCCTTATGAAATCCGAGCTGTGAATAGGCAATCAGAATTTATTTGGCCACAAAGCATTACTTACCAGGCTAATATTTCAATATTGAACTCCATACTTCTATCAGTACCATCATAGACCATTCTATGCAGTTATTTTAAATTCTTATGTCATTGAATTGCCTCTGCTTTTACACAGTACCTGTAGCTATTGCTAACCTCTGCATGAAAGACCACCAGAGATGACATGGTTCTTTGCATAATATTTAACTTATCTCCCCTCAGGTCTGAATAAGCAAATGGAAGCTTTTATTCTATTGGAATAAAGTCAGTTCTGAGGATCCAACAATATGATTACATGCAGGCTTTACTTCAGTTCAAATAACAGCAATTAAGAACACCAGATAACCCAACATTGATTCTTTCAAAGTAACTACAAAATGTGCATCACTACAGCTGTTCAAACTCCCAATCTATATGCCTTTTAACACCCAAATAATTTTGCACTTCTCTTTTATCAGTTAACCTGTAGGTGGGACACCAATACCTCTTTGCAGTGATGTTTTCCATTATGTCCAGAAAATGTTTTGCATTTGGCAGAGTAATGGTGATGTTGGTTGGTAGAACAAAGGGCTGAGGCTTATGGACTGTGGGTTTCAGTTGCTGTGCCTCTTCTTTGCCCCAAGCTTCTTTCTCTGTGTGAGTAACCCTATTGTTTTGAAGAAATGGTGGCCAGTTAGATAGGCAATTGATTTACCATGGATGAGGTTTTTGCAGTGGTTTCAGATGAAATTTTTGTGACTGCAGAACACAGTGTACCTGGGCACCAGGGACAGCAGGTTTGATGTGCCCAGTCTGCTGGGGAAGCAGGTGTCCCAAATACTGGACAATGGTACAAAACTTTCAAAATACTCAAGGGAGTTTTAAATAATAATCTTTTTCTTATTTCACAAAGATGTGTGTGGGAAAATTTAGATACATTAGACCCCAAGAGCCTTTCTGGTGTCTGTGTACTTTTTTCCCTCTCTAAGGATTGTCTGTGTTTAATAATAACTCTTTGTGTGCAAAGTTATGTAGATGCCTAGTTTTGAAGAACTAAAATTTGAAGTACAAAATATCAGTTTCTAAGAGGAACCTTTGCCTATGACCAATGTAATAATCTAAAAATTAGAATCAAAATCTAAACTAAGCACACAAATCTCACTTAAATCATTGTATAAAAACTGATATTCCCCCAGTTTAGGAGACAGTTGTCCAAATGAATCTGACACATCTATGAAAATGAGCTTTTCTCTCCAGCACCTACAAATGATATCTTTGGTTGCTAGTTCAGGGTGTGAGAAAAATCACTTTTATTAAATTTGGAAAAATGGCAAAAGAATCTGTGAAATGAAGAAATGCAGTGACCACAAAAGTTTAATAATGGCACACACCGGGTGCTCAGGCCACAAGGGTCCAAAAGCATGCCTCCCATTTCAAAAAACATGTCTTTTGTAGACTTCTTCTCTTAGAGAGTTCAACCCTTTTAATGTCAGTGAATGCACAGTCATTTAAACATGACTTTGTCTTAAAAGGTTGTTTCTCTACCTTAGGTAATAGGGGAGGGGGGGGTGCTCTCCTCCTGAGTGGTAGTGACATACCCTCCCTGTATGTGATGACTCACCCCCCTGAACAAGTTAACTGGTCCCCGTCCCCCCGCCGTACACAAAGGGCTGCCACTTGGGAGGAGGGTCTTTGTTTTAGCTACATCTTTACCCCTTTTAATTTCCCTGTTCCCAACTGTAAGGAGTTCCTGGTGCCAGATCCAGACCAGATACCTTACAACTCCACCATGCACCTATAAATTAATAAACCTCCCCTGTTTAACTGTTGCTTGTAATAAAATCATGTTGTTTGTTTGTTATATGGGGGAAGGAAAAAATTATACCCCTTTTAGGGATTCTGTGCAACAGGTCCCTCCCCACCTCCTGAAACAGTCCAGCTCACTTTAGCGCAAGAGCGACATGGTGTTCTGTATCATTAGTCAGGCCATCAATGGCATAGCTGGTGCACCATAGAGCTCCTGTGGGTGGTAGATTTCCCCCCTACATGTATTTTTATCAGTCTGAAC
The DNA here is from genome assembly GCA_013399695.1 of Formicarius rufipectus. Classification (NCBI taxonomy): domain Eukaryota; kingdom Metazoa; phylum Chordata; class Aves; order Passeriformes; family Formicariidae; genus Formicarius; species Formicarius rufipectus. The sequence goes on along the minus strand of VXAU01000974.1, from coordinate 43,318 downwards.
AGCTCTGCATTTTCCTCCTCCTGTTTTTGTCCTAGCTGTAATTGTACTTAACCTGTGGTTCTCCATGCTGTCTTTCATTGCAAGATGACTATTATAACTGTGCTGAAGTCACAGGGAAGAACCTACGTGGGTATTAGGTCATGCATTTTCTTAGCAAGTTCTATGTGTTATGTGGGCAAATAACATCTCCACGAGCAACAGCCTTATTTCTTGCTTGTTTAATTACTAAATAAATTAACTGTGAATATCAAGCAATATCTTCAAACAATCAATGTACCAGATGAGAGAATATATTCAGAAGGTATGAAGGAAGTGAAAATAAGTTGGACATGTGCTTAAGTGCTTTGCCACTTTTGCTGAGACTGAATTTTCACAGCTACGCAAGTATATCACACTCATTCGTCACCCTGCCCTCACCCAGGGACTCAGGGTCCTCTAGAATAAGAATAAGAGCCCTAAATCCCTGTCAGCTAGCTGAAGCTATGCATTGTGTAACAAATTTCTTATGTCCCCAAAGGTAGCCTCAAATAATTTTAATAAATCTTTTTTAATATATCTTCTGTATCTCAAATACATAAAGGTCAGACGGTGCTATTCTGACTGACCCTGACCCTTAGCTATTTCCTCCATGACTGTGGCAGGACTGCTCAGGAAGTAATATACAGCACTTGTGACCAGGGCAGGCAGAGAGCCTGGCCATCCAGCCCTCCTGCTGGTGCCAGGCAGTGGTCGGTGCCTCCCCAGACACGCTCGATTTGCAGTGCCCAGGGGACAGGAGGCTTCTTGCCCACAGCATCCAGCACAGCCCTGCCAGTGCTTGCTGCTATCACCACTTGTGTGTGAATTTAATGGAGTTGCCTCTGTTTTAGACAGAGTTTCTTTACACCATTGCTTCTCAGCCCCCCCCCAGAAATTTCCTTGTTTAGTTTTAATATTTTAATTTTGCCAAAATGTTAAGGCAGTGCTTCACCTGCTGACGGGGTGTAACAGCGCTGTAGCAAATTGGGGAAAATAAAAAAAGTGCTTAGCTCAGCTGAAGTCCTTCCCTTGCTGCCATAAAATTAATTGTTATCATTATCTAGCTGCTTTCTGGAGACCATCAACTTACCTGCTACACAAACTGTAACGGCAGTAACAGCAGCTGGACCTGACATATAGCCCTGCCCTTGGTGTATTAAATCATTCTGATGTAATGTCTCACAAACCACATGACTCACCTATTAAACCTTTTCAGGGGCATGTGCTCTGGCAGGAGGAGAGAGCTTGTAATGAGGCCAAACACAGAGAGGATAAAAGGAACACATTATGAAAACAAGCTATTGAAGTCGTGCATGCTAATTTGAGCAAATGCATTTGAACATGTAAGAGCTTTGCTGCTTCTGTGTAAAATATTTCCAATTCCTTACTTCCCTTTGCAAAGCTGATTGAGTCAGCAGCAGCTTGCCACTTGCATTCCAGGTGGCATGATGTCTCCTCATGCACTAACTCATATAGGTCATTAATATGCTAAATAAGTTGTAGCCAATTGGCTCCCATGGTGACAGCTCCAAAAGCTTCATGAATAATCAATGGAGCACCTGGAGGCATGAAATTTTCATACAAAGAGTTTCTAGACTTTTGCATTAAGCTCTGAGCAGGGACAGACAAGTGATAGACATGACTGGCACTTTGAGGAGTTTCAAAAATAAGAAGTGTTATTTTAAAAGAAAATAGCAATCTTATTAAAATAAGAATAAATCTAAAACTCCATCTCCTGAAGCACTTCTAAGAAAGGCACCTTAAATGAGTCCCTTGCCATCTTTTGGACAGAAGCATATTTTAGAGTTGGTGAGGGCAAGTGGGAATACTTCGGCTATTGTATATAATCTGCAATAAACTCATCACAGAACAGTAAGGTTTCATGAACAGAATTAAACAGTTCCAACTTTAGAAAATTAATAAATTATGACTACTTTTAAGTATTTTTTTTTAAACAATTGATATGCCTATAGAGTTCAGGAGGAAAAATCATGTGATCTGAGTAACACCGTCAATTGTTATGAGCAGGGTCTCAGGTCACCCATTTAAAAGCATGTGCTTTTATGACATTGTTTCCTTTTTAAGTACTAATGTATTATCTCATAAACCCTTTGAGACAACTTCATTACTGAAACAAGTAGACCACAGGCAGGACATGTTTTACTCTTTGATTGAGCAGACTAGAAAATCAGTTGAGCCTCCCATAGGGACAGGGAGGATAGTAGCTGTAGTCCTGCTCTACGCTTGCCCTAAATCAGCTTGTGTCTCACATGTTCCCAGGGCTGGCAAAGAAGAAACTGGAGATGTGCTGGACAGTCAGTATGTCTATAGAGGTTATTGTAAAAACTGAGGCAGCTCCAGGATTTCCCCTTCCATGTTGGGACTGTTGTGTACGGGAGACTCTCTTGGAGTCTAGTGCTGGAGGAGCTGTGAGACCTTGCCCCTCCAAAGCTTTGCCCCACTGACAAGTTCTCTGTTGTGAGCATCAACTTCTCATGCAGATGCATTGGGAGGAGCAAGGAATAGTGCCAGTACTTCATCTCTTGACATATTTTTCACACAACTGCTGAGAAGGCAGCAATGGCCCCAGCTGCTCCTTCTGGCACTACTATGGGCAGTTTTCCAATCCCTTCCTACGGAGCCTGCAAATTAAATGTACTTCAGTCTCAGCTGCATTTGGGGTGTTTCAGATGAGATCCTCAGCAAAATATTTGTGCTCTTTGACATCTATTCTGACATAATACCAGTCTGGGAAAAGAGCTGTAAAGTTCAGGCTGTGGAAATACCATGAGCACCACCCTGATATTCAGGTCTTAAGAGGTTTTTCTGGTGATGAAAATGTACGGATGTTGGAGTTAAATAGAACTGGCACTGCTAGTGTTAACTTAGAGATCTCTAGTTTTACACCTTGAACTCTTCTCTAAGTAGAAAAAAAGAACATAAATATATTGCCAACATGGCCCCACACAAGCAGGGGCAGCCCTTACTTTGGATTAGTTGTGTCTGTCCTCATCAGAACTGTGCAAAATTTGCTAGAATCGTTCATTGATGCTTGTTTTAACAGTGGCATGCAGGAATGGTATAACACCAGAGAGGCAACTTATAGGGTTACTAAAAGGTAACATTACTAGAAGGTAACATGGAAATATTTGAAAGGAGTTTCAACAGGTTTTTCCCCACTACAGTTTACCTGAATGCTTGACAGAGTTCTTGCTCATTTTTTGTGTCCACACAGCAGCAATCGTGCTAGTTGACCCAGGAATGCAGTGATAAAAAGAGGTTGACTTATATCCAGCATTAAAAAGAGGTAGAAAAGATAATGCATAAAGTCAAGGGTAATATTTTCTAAAGTAACAGAACTACTTGCTGTAATTTTTTAGTATTATCCTCATTACACTATTCTCACTTTGTAGAAAGTTGTTCTCTTAAACACGTTGCATTATATGTTCTAGCATGCAGAAAAAAAATTCACGCGTGAAAGTGCACTCACACTCACATGCACATATACCAGTCAACCACACAACTTACTCTTGAGATCAACCATGAGCTAAGAAACATTGAAAGTGTCATCACAAGTGTCTTGGCTTAGACATAAATATCCTGGAATCCTCCAGCTCTTTTATTCATAAAGGAACAAAGCAGGGATTTTCACCATCAATCTCTCACAGAGAAATTTAGAATATCCACCACCAGTAGAGTAATGGCATTGAGTTCTGAGGTCTCCTACTGGAGGGTGAGAAATTGCAGCTCCATAGACTGTAAGAGATTGCTCAAATCATCCAAAACCAATGGTTTCCAAGACATAGCATTTCTGCCAGGCTGATTAACTCAGTTCTTCATCAAGTGAAACAGTCTGATAAGAAGTACTAATATAAGTGATGCTCACATTATTTTCTTGCAAACTTCCTCCACACAGCATTGTATGGTACTGTAGGTATACCTTATGTCTACATCTTAGGTGAAGAGAACTTGAGGCAGGTGGGGACTGGGTAGGATCATATTATCACACACCTGGCCTTCACAAAAATTGTGATTAGTATTATGCATCCTCAAAGACTGTCTTATGAGAGCTGGGGAATATGGCTGATGAGTCACAGGGTCTTTACACCTGTATTAATTTTGTCCATGATAAAGTTGATCTTCTTCATAGTAGCTGATATGGTGCAATGTTTTGGATTTATGATTAAAACAAAATGTGTCAATAACCCCAAGCGATCAAAGGGGTATTCCATAACCTATGATCTGCTCACCAATAAAAGCTGGATGAAGGAGGAGGAAGGGAGGACATTCAGTGTTATGACATTTGTGTTCCCAAGTAGCCATTACACATGATAGAGCCCTGCTTTCCTGGAGACAGCTGAATACCTGTATACCAATGGGAAGTAGTGAATGAATTTCTTGTTCTCCTTTACTTTGCTTTTTCTTTACCTATTCAAAAATCTTTTCTAACTTTTGCCCTTCTGATTCTCTCCCTCCTCCCTCCATGGGGGAGTCAATGAGTGCCTGTACAGGGCTGAGCTGCCTACCAGGGTTAAATACTACCACTACAATATCTCAGGGATATCTGGAAGCTGATCCTGACTCTAAAGATGAAGAATATTTTTTCCTCCTGAGTTGTTGTCCCCAGTTTTTCAGAGAGCAGTGTAGAGCAGATAATTCTTAGTAAGATGCCTTCTCTCATACCTATTTCCTTCAGATTTGTCTGTGTAAGATTTTCCTTTCCGCAGTTTGCTTTCGGAGTTCTGTGTGCCAGACTTATTAAGCTTTGCATCTTTGTTACCGCATCCAGAATATACAATTTGGAATCCTTCACTGATTGTATGTTTAATAAATTAAATATCACACTGTAGATAAATATCTTTCCATTTTAAAATTAAGGACACAACTTAAAGTAAGGACAGTAAATACTTGCAATGACTGAAGGAAAATTATGAAAGTGGTGAAATTCTTGCATGGATTAATATGACTGTACACATTAAGCCTTACTAACATGTTACACAGAATAACTTCTATAAAGCATGCTTGCTTCTGTTTAAACTTAAACTCTACACTGTGTGAGAGAATCTTACATGAGATAATTACTATCAGGGATAAAAGCTTGTCTTTGACATTTTGAACATGCATCTTTCTAAATTCTGTTAGAGTCATTTGTAAAATCTAAGCAGCTATAAAACAGATTGGTGGCATCTCTTCTGACATATTTTATGTGTTCAAGTCCTCCGTGTTGCAAGTATAACACAACTACTTGTGATGTTTAATTGACTTCCTGGATCACAGCTGAAAACTTGCCCTCGTCAAAAAGGACAGAAACGCCATTGAATTTAGTTACACTAGAATTTCTTCTCATATATTTGTAAAACCTGTTCTGATTGAGGGTTCAGTGGAAGTCTGAAGATAACCATGTTGGTGATTAACCTGTCAATTTGACTGATATTTTAAAAATATATCTGTTTAGAAGAATTTTCTTCAATGCAACAGCAGCAGCACCTTCTATGCTCTGCCAGGCGTGAGTCTTAGGATCACCTTGGATAGCACCTTGGAAGGTGTAATTACCAACTCTTGCACTGGATGTAGGACTTGGCTGGGTCTTCACTTCAGCACTGAAGCCGGACAAGGCCCAGCCATTCCCACTCAGAAGCCACTCCAGCAATTTTGCCAGCCTAAATGAGCTGAGGATCAAGGCAGCACAACAGTGAAAAAGTGAATAACGTGGATCAACAGCAATGAAGACCGAGGCACTGTTGTTGACCTCAGCTAGGTGTGTGATTAATTTCCCCTGCTATAAATCAAAAATTGCATTATCCTTTTTTAAGCTTTAGTAATCTTGGATAAAAAACATAGAAGAATTTTAAAAAATAATCTGTATAGTTTATTTGATGCAGAAATGCTTTTTATCCTGAGGGCATTATGCTGTCTTTCACTGTCCTCATTGTTCCTATTAGATTACTATTCAGACAGAAACATAGAAAAAAGAAGTGTTAAAAACTTGTAAGGACTTTGTCTAAATTCCATTTTAACAAATTTAAGGAGAATCTATCTGGGATTAAAAAATAAATTATTGTCATGGGGGAGTTTAGTCTGCACAGTTATTGTGTTCCATCATGAGGCTACTAAGCACTGAAGCTACCTTATAGGGTTGTGAGAATTTTTCTGCCTTTACACTCAAAACAAGCTTCTCTAAGTGCAAATCCGGGGCTCTGGGGTTTCCCTGCGGCCAAAAGCTTCAGAGCTTACTGCCCACTTCCTGCAGAAACCTCCTAGATTGAAGTTTTCAGTAATTACTGAGCTGATGTTGCAGGTTCACCTAAGCAAGAAAACCTACAGATGCATGATGAAATGTAAGACATAAAAAAAAAAAAAAATACTGGCAAAAATGTCCAAGTCTATTCTCAGGCAGGCTCACACCATCACAAACACCTTTGTGATGGTAGTACCAGGTAGTACTGCAATTTGATGTGTTCCATTTTGATTAGAACTTCTCCTGGCTTGGAGCACGTTTCCACTTTCAGCTAACAGGGTCATTGCTGCAGGCCTAATGACTGCCAAGTGCTGCATTTGTGGGGTTCACAAAGTAAATATTAAATTTTGCATTCCTTTGAGCAGTGTAAAACAGCAGTTTTTCTAGATTCCTCACACACTCAATCCCACAAAGAACTGAAATTTCATTAAGCTTTTTACTTTTCTGTGGAAACATATGGGGAACTGAAGTAGGAAAATATTTGTTATTTTCAGATGGTCACTGCCTGATGTACTCCTGCAATGTGTGTGTCAACATCTGAGATATATTTCTTAGGTTCCCTTTAAATTAATGAAAGAGAAATAAATGTTTTAAGGGTGCAGTTCATTTGATCCATCTTAAATGCATGGTTAAGGATTAAGTCAGTCATTCTTTAATTCCTTTCCATTGCCTCAAAAGTAGCCAAGATTGAATAGTTAAGGTGATGTCTAGCCTGTAAACATCTACGTGTGGAAAGATGAATCCTCACTTCAGAGCCCAGCACATCTTGTTAATAAAAATCACAGAAAAATCAGTGAGATGTGGATGATATATGTACTCTATTTAGAAGGTGGCTTCAAAACATCTGTCTTAATTGCTTATCTAATCATAGTAATGTTATGCTTTATTGTAGTATTTTTCAAATATCACTGTAAATAATTGTGAAGCAATATTTGGGTCTCTTATAGATATACCAATTAAGCTAAGCAGAATTCTAAATTATAGAGGTACATTTACAAAAAAAAAAACCAAAACAAAACAACAAAAAAAGCAAACAAACCCCAAACCAAAACAAAAAAACAAACCAAACCAAACAAACAAACAAAAAAAAACCCACAAAAAAATCAAGGCAAGAATATTCTAGAGCTTTGTCTAAGGTACAGGATATTCCTGGGCATCAACTTATCCCATGGTATAAATACTGCTCTTACAACTGTCATGTAAAAAACCTAGATATGCTTATCTAAGACTTGTGTCAGTTGTTTGACTATCATTATTGACCATTACAGTAAAATGCTATTTAAAATCTACTAATTTTAGAAAGTATTTAATCTTCTATGTTTCAAAGGGTAAATAAAGTCCAATAAGCGGTATTGGAGATCTCAACCCTGGTAGCAGCCTCCCTCAGAATCTGTTACTTGTTTATTAGGTCTTTTTTTGCTAGCACCCATATCTGAGGCAGGAAGAAATAGCCTGCATCAGTGGAAAGACACTGAACTTGTTTGATTCAGTCTGGTGGTTTGCGTGCAGAACTGCAGCACATCTTAGGCTTCAGAAATCAAAGCAATAACTGCCTGCCGTCTAATTTGACCCTCTGCGTTTCAAGTTGTCTCCTGTCCCTATTCATCTTCAAGCCGTGATAGTTCAGGAACACCACGTTTTTCATTACGGTAATTTCTGAACTTGGTCCTCCACTCTATCAGTATATTTTGCTACCTCTGAGCAGAAAACACGGGTCTGCTCTGCACAGGTTGCTTTTTTTTTTTTTTTTGCATGTGGAAGTGGAGACCACTACAAACTCCTCTGCTGAAGGCCAGTTCACTGCCACCTGCCTGAAGACAGATGGCCCCTACACTGCCTCACCTTATTATGAGGAAGAACCATGTGTCAGCTTCAAATAGACTGGCACAGTGTGTGGCCACAGCTGGAGAAGCCTCTTGAAGCAGTTCAGGTGCCAAGAGCTGCCTCCACATGAGGCTGAAGGTCTGCTGTACTGGCATCCAGCCTGAGAGCGCAACTGTGCTCCCTGCTGCCTGCACGTGAATACTTGGTCCTTCAACCTGTGCTTAGCTGCCTTTTTCATTATGTCCCATGTTTCAAACAGTAATTTTTAACCTGTAAGAATAGCTAGGGTCATTGAATCAACATTTTCAAATACTCATATATGCTTTTATCAAATTCTGTAGAATGTTCTGTCATCCTTCAGTGTGCAATGGCTCTGTATCATATTTGTTGCCTGTTCTTCAATCTCTGTTATGAACTTAGGCCTTGAGAACCAGAGACTAGAAGGAGTTTATTACCACACCAAGTACCTTCTTCCTGGATGATTTACACCCCCTTGGGTATTGCATGTGGCCCTGACAGATGAGACCCCATACATAAGAGGACACAGCAATGCAAAATTATTGTGACACCTCTGGAACCTTCATCTCCTCTGTTCTATGTCACACAAAGTCTACACTCAGCACAGCCCTTCTGTGGTGGTTTTCACCCAGTGTCCACCCAAGCCTCCAGGCCCCCCCCTTTCCCAGAGGGAAAGAGAAAAGGAGAAAAGACAAAAAACAGCTGAGAGATAATGGCAAAATAAACTCAGAGTGGCTAAATACTTAAATTTATTTCTAACAATATAAGAACTAAAACTAAAAGCACTAAAACTAAAAAGTAAGAAAGAAATCAGTCTTAAGAACACCCCTCTCCTCCCTCCCTCCCTCCAGCAGTTCGAGAGAGAAGGGAATGGGAGTTTTGCAGGTGGTTGTTGTTGCTGCCATTGCTCTTGTCCTGTAGGTCACTCTATGGGGGGCAGTCGGGTCTCTGCACCCCGATGTCCCTCCGTGGGCTGCAGGGGTACAACCTGCTCCACAACGGTCTTCACCACGGTCTGCAGGGGGGCTGCAGCTCTGAGTCCTTCCCCTGCTCCCGTGGGGTCCCTCCCATGGGAGACAGTCCTCGATACACTTCTCTAACGTGAGTCCACCCCCCGGGCAACACTTCTATTGGGGGAAAAATCCTNACACTCCAATTCTTGAATATGTTATCACAGAGGCATAACTATGATTTTTGATTGGCTCAAATCTGTCCACTAGAAGGAAGTCCCTCCTTCTAGTGTCATTGGCTCCACAGGACAGGAGAAGCTTCTAGCAACTTCTAACAGAAACCATCCTGGAAGACCCCCCTTCTCCTAAAATTCAACTACAGAAACCCATGACACCTCTCACCTATTTGTCTCCCATGATTCTCAGATCTCTGCTTGTATGCATGTACAAAATCATTTTCATCAGCTTTTTCCTATCCAGTCATAGTTGTAATTTGTGTTTAGAAGGGCTTGCAGCTGGCCAAGGCTGAGCCCCTCAGGAGTGATAGTAACATCTCTGTGGTAACATATTTAAAAAGGAAAAA
>VXAU01000974.1:0-33646 GCA_013399695.1 Formicarius rufipectus | reverse complement strand
GGCTGCAGACATCAAGGTCAGTGGAGAAGGAAGGTCAGGAGGTGCTCCAGGCTCCAGAGCTGAGTTTCCCGTGCAGCCTGTAGTGCAGACCATGGTGCAGCAGCTGTTCCCTTGCAGTCCGTGAAGGACCATCGGGGTGCAGAGGTGCACCTGCAGCCTGTGGTGGAGCCCACACTGGAGAGGGTGGATGAGTGCAGGAGGCTGTGACCTTGTGGGAAGCTCGTGATGGAGCAGGGTCCTGGCAGGGACCTACTGACCTGCAGAGAGAGGAGTCCATGCTGGGGCAGCCTTTCATGTGACCCTGTTGGGGACCTACACTGGAACAGACTGTTCATGAAAGACTGTACCCCATGGAGAAGTGCCCCACAAGCCAGCAGTTTTGTGAGGTGGCGCCCTGTGGGATAGACTCACAGTGGAGAGGGTTGTGCAGGACTGTGTACCATGGGAGGGACCCCATGGGCAACAGAGGAAGTACTCCTCTCACTGACAGTGGCGGAAACAAAAACTGACCATAACCCCTCTTGCCCATCTCCCTGCACTGCTGTGGGGGGGGGGAGGAAGTAGAAGGAAGGATGGGTGTGGGGAAGGTGCTTTTAAGATTATTTTGCTTCTCACTTTTCTGCTCAGATCCTGTTAGTAATAAATTTAATTAATATCTCCATTTTGAATCTGTCTTGCCTGTGATGGTGATCAGTAAGTGACCTCTCCCAGCTCTTATCTCAACTCATGAACCTTTTTCTGTATTTTCTCTCCTCTGTCCAGTTGCAGAGGGAAGTGAGAGTGTGGCTTCAATCAGTACCTGGCATCCAGCCAAGTTTGATCCAGTACAAGGTCACTTTTGTTTTACAAAGATGACCTCTGTCAAATTTCTAAATCACAATGGTGTAAGAGATACTCACCAGCAATTTTTAGCATGAAGAACACAATGTGTTTCCTCTGAGCCATGTTCTCAGACATGACTAAATTCTGCTCTGACATTCACTCATCCCTTACCCTTCTCCTTTCTGATGAAACAACTTACTGGAATTTACCAGTAAGTAAATTCTGTGCTTGATGGGAACTGTCAAACAATCCTAAAATAGGCATTATTATCAACAGCCATTATATCCGAGACAACTTACTCCCATAATGAATAAATATCCATTCTCCTTCCACCCACAGATACACATCTGTCGTTAGTGGCAATCACAAACCATGCAACACATTTCCATGGGCAGAGCCTAAATTATTTCCCTCAGTTTCCCCTTGCATCTCCTTAGAAAAGTTGCCAGTTTAATCAGCTGTGTCTGAGTTGGAAGTTGCTGATTTGGAAGGAAAGAGCTTGTTAAAGGGTCTTTTAAGAGATCAGGCATGTTGCAGGTGTAGAGTTAAAATTAATGGCATCTGAGCTGAGGTGTGCAGTAGCTGTGATAGCTGTGACAGATGTAGTGCAGCTGCAGATTACACAGCGGTGCAGTCTCCCCATGTTATGTGTCTGGGATATGTGTCATCCTCAGGAGCTTTATCTGTGGAGAGAAAATGGGCTGATGGTAAACCTGTCTTAGCAGTTGCCTAAGATATGTAGGATTGCAAACCGTCCCTAAGGTAATACAGTTTTCTAGCAAGGTCTAGTTATATTACGACAAAGAAACCACCCCTCCAACGTATCTTTAGTATTTAGCAGTTGCCTTGAACTTGTCTGAGCACAGTGACTGCAGTGATTTTTCTGGATCGACAAAGTATACTTTCTCTGGAGCTCATTACAGAGCTGGGCTGGGTCAGCAACAAAAAGTGGCTTCATGTGATGACTTTGAAAAAAAGGAGGGCAAGAGGGGTTGCAAGCCAGCTCAAGAAAGACATTCAATGCAAACGGGTCACTGAAGAAGTATCTGCAGAGACAGTTGCAAAAGAATTTATCACATAAAATATGTGCAATGCTTCACAGAGCGTGTGTATGTAATATTCATAAGACTGTCTATTAGACACCGTCTTCCTCTAGATTTTGAAGCTGTCTGAAATCTGCAGACTTTCAAACCACTTAAATATAATAAAGCCTACACTGATTATATCATGATTGCTGACATTTGGTGTCTGTCAGTCTGAAATAACTTTTACTCCTTGCTATAATTTCCTCTAAGAAGCCAAGCAGAGTCAGTGATTTTCCACAAAGCATTCTCCAAACAACTTCTACCTGAATGTCTTGGTGGTTTCTTTCTGAGGTCAAACATTCTTGCCCAAGAGCTTTTCTTTTCTCCCCACTTTTCATGCATTTGTTTGTCTGGTACTTCTCTGTCTGATGATCTTGAGTGACAAACTGGAATGCTACCTGTGTATAAAAGAATGTTATTAAAAAATCTTAAAAAGATCCTATTAATATTTTATTAGCATTTCTTTTCTTCCTCAGACTGAATGACAGCTTACCCAAGATAGCCGATTTTAATTATTTTTTTCAACCTGTATTCCTCTTGTCACTGTCTCTTCCAGCATTAATCCAGTCAGATGTTTTTCTTTATTATTACCTTAAGGCCTTAGCAGCCTATAATTACTCTAAAGAATTTCTTATCTTTTATTTCTGAAGCTTAGATTTTCCTTCTTTTCATTTTCTTCTTTTATTAATATATTTTGGTTAGATCTGTAATTAACCTTGCAGCTGTTGATATTCTGCTTGAGTCTGTAACTATTATACTTCATGTAGCTTCTCTCTGTTCCCCCCCGCCCCTTTGCCTGTGCGACTGTTGGTGAAGGGCTGGTTACAGAAATTATATTCCCGTCTTCAAAGCAATGAGCAAAATGCATACAACAAATTCCTTTTGGAATTGCTTTGAAAAATCTATTTTTAATGCTAGGATGATTAAAATCCTGCTTTTAATAGCACATAGTGCATGTTTCCAGACATTTCCAACCTGCAGTTTCTCAGCATTTGCCAAGGACAGATGATGTAGATGAGATGGGTGTGTGGTGGTATCTGTATGGCAGCCTCTGCTCCCCAGGAAGGGAAGCAGCAGGAACCCCATACCCAGTTTTGTCCAGGGAGGGAACCGTGTCTGTACTGGGAGAAATCAAGTGTAAATAATTGCATAGATTACATGACTATTTTGCTTTACCTGGAAATGAGTCTGTGCATTCTATTCAAGAGACAGAGTTACAAAAGTAGAAGAGAAATTGTTTCAGATCTGTGATGAAAAATACATAATAAGGCTACTCTCAATATATACTGCCCTGTCACTAGAAATAAAGGGCTTCTTTCAGGATACTGTATTATTTTCCAGAATTATGATTTATGAGGAGAGGAAATCCAGGTGCAATGATTCCATGATAATTGTCCTTTCTTATATTTTTGCAGAGGTACACTTGTCTTGGGGAGAGTAACTCACATATTGTAACATCTCGAAAAGATTTATTTTTGGAAATAAGAAAACTACACCCAAACAGAACACATTAGAAACATATTTAGTGAAGGTATGGTTTCAACATTTTAAAACTTCAATTTAACTTTTCCCATGGACTACTGAGATGAAACTTTACTGAAAGCAGAAAAATAAGAGGAAGAAAAAGGAAACGTGGGCAATCCAGGCAGATGCAATGGATTCTGGTTTTGAAAGCAAAGTCCTGACGTTGACAACAGGAAAAATACAAGAACTTCATATTTAAATTTGACTAAATATGATTTAAGATGTAGATAATAAGGACGTTTCTTGCATTGTCTCTTTTCAGATGTTTCAGATGTTTTCAGCACTAGGGCAAGCAGGATGGGCACGATGGAAGCAAAGTACATGAATCAGATCCCTAATTATCAGTACTGTGCAGCATATATGGTAACCTAATTCTTTACTTGTTTCACTGTTTTGGTATCTTCTAAACATTCTTGGTAAGGAAGATCAGAAGTAGGAGAAATTAAAGCAAGGGACAGATGTCACCTTCAGTTGACTAAATGCAGTGAAATCTGGTTGCCTGAGTTCACCATGCAATCAGTGAAGGAACTGTTCAATTTCAAGGAACAGTTCATCCTATCCTGAGACATATATCTAAAACTGATGAGAGAATTTGCTTCTAAAGATATCTGTCTTTCTCCAAGGTTTCATGTGTACATAAGAAGCATAGATTAAACCCTTTTTAGCAGGTAATTTTGTATGTAGTGAGTCTTTTCCATGCAACTGAGTAATAATGTTGAAATTTAGTTGGACCATCTCTGCCCAAGCACTCATATAAGTGATATTTATATATTCCTGAGACAGTAATAAACATAAAGATCTCTCAGTAAACATCTGTGATGTCCTTTGAAATGTATCCCAAACAGAAAAAAACCCAACCAACCAACCAAAAAAACCACCAAAAAACCCACAACACAAAACCAAAACCAAGCAAAAAACCACCAAAATAAAAATTACCAAATGTTGCAGAAATTATTATAAAAAGCTGACAGAGCAAAATCCAAAAGCTCTGTTTTAAACTCAGCAGGTCTCTGAGTTAAGCATTGCTGTACTCAGCAGTTCATTTCAATGCACACAGTCCTTAGGACTATAAAAGAAAAGGGTAATATGAAAACTCCCATCATATGTTACTTCTCAACATGTGTCAGGCAGAAAATACATTAGAGTCTGGGACTTCCTTACTGTATCCTAGGAAACGAGTCAGTTGAAAGTCTAACTGCATTCAGGTTGATGATAACCCACAGAGGAGATAAAGATTTCCTCTATCGCAACACAGACATAAGTCTACACTACACTTCACTGCATGTTGCTGTTCTGCTAACAAATCTAGCTACTCTCTCTCATTCAGTTTCTCTCCACAGATCTTGTCAAATGACAGGATGTGCTGTGGCAGTCAAACAGTTGAATTCTCTTCTTTATGCTGTACCCATATTGGATGCAAAACCATGATGTTCAGTCATTGTGTTTTTTGGTATCAGGCAACTCTCCCGTCTTTAGCAATGGCACATAGTGACTGCTGTGTCCTTGAAATTAAAGGACAGTATGCATGTCAGCTAACAAGAATTAACCCCTTCAAAATCCAAACAAATGAGGAATTCCAAAGGATAACTGGCATATATTTCTACATTGACAAATTCCTTCCACATTATCCTGGTTATTAGTCCAGGTACCTCTGGCACTCCGCTCCAAAATTCTTATCTGCCAGAAAAAGCACTTTGTCCAATTCAGACATGATTCTTTTCTTTGCCTGTGTTGAAAAACCTTTTCTACTCAGGTACAAATTGGTTTTGAGAACAGCCAACATCAGTGAAAAAATTGGCCAAGTTAATAGCTTTGGCATTGTCAGAAAACCAGATACAGACAATGAATTATCATGTAGCAGGATGAAAATGAATCAAAGCAAGTACTTTCTCATAGTGTGTAATTAAATTGTGAAACTTATTGAGGTTGTGATGAAAGCCCAAAGAATAAATGTTTTAGGCTGAAACTGGGCGAATTTATGGAGGACAAGTTCACTGGGAGCTACTCAATGCAAAGATCAGAGTTGACCTTTTCTTGAGCACTACCGACAACAGCCAACAGCACCTTGCCAGAGTGGGTGGATTCTTGTTCTAGCTCAGTATTGTCAGTTTTCTTGAATTCCTTTAATGTTTGATGAAATATGGCTATCCTGAGATATTCTTTTCCATCTTCTTTTTCCAGAGAGACCCTTAGTGGGTCTAAACCTCTGCAGAAAGTACCTCATGTACAATATGATCGGTTTTGTTCCAATCAACCAGTTCTTTTGTTTTTGCAATTTTATAGTCTATTCATTGAAGTCTTTACATACAAGCTCTAACCTAAACTGATTGGAAAGATTATATAGTAGGTACATCAGTAAAGACAGAAAAAGTACTTTGAGGTCTCATGCTTGAAAGGAAGACATGCTTCCTCTATTTACAAAGATTACAAAAATTATTAATATTAACTACAATGTTGATCAAAACAGTCCAGGGTCTCAGTTTTTGGGGTTTTTATTCATCTTAGAAAAGACAAAGGCATAATCTCTCTCCCAAATACATTGTAAACTCATGTGAAAGACAAAATTTTGAGACAGACAGAGCCCATAAGATGAAAGTGAGGTTTCATGATGATGGAGTAGAGCAGCAGAAATACAGTCCTGTGGTTATGGATGTTAATTTTGCATGCAACTTGTTCGTTCAAATACTGTTAGGTTTGATGTTTGTTTGTTTGTTTTTATTTTGGTTTCATTTGTGGGGTTTTTTTTTTGTTTGTTTTAATAAATAAGAACAGTTGTTCTTCTGTGGTGCATCAGTGAGCCTGGGTTAGATATAACAGATGCACTGAGTTCTGAGGGAATCCAAACAGAATGGTGGACTTCTAAACTAAATCTATTGTTAGATCTTTTTTTAAAGTAAAGCCATGTTGG
This sequence comes from Formicarius rufipectus, assembly GCA_013399695.1. Classification (NCBI taxonomy): domain Eukaryota; kingdom Metazoa; phylum Chordata; class Aves; order Passeriformes; family Formicariidae; genus Formicarius; species Formicarius rufipectus. The sequence goes on along the minus strand of VXAU01000974.1, from coordinate 27,307 downwards.
TGTAGTTTCACTCATCCGTCTGGATCTCTTGAAAATAACTGTTTCTGCTCTGACTTGTTATAACTCTAAGCATCTCAGAATTGCTACCCTATTTTAAGCATTTAAAAATTAATTTAGTATTCATTAAAATTTTTTTTCTCATGTAAAATATTAATGTCTGGTTGCTTTTGGAAATTCAAGGATCATGACAGAGTTCTTATACTGCCTTCTGGAATTTCAGCCATTTTACCTAACAGTGAAAAATGAAAGCTGCAGCATCCTATTCTGTATTCTTGCTGATACAGGGAGAAGAAATCTGGTTTTGTACTCTCAGATTGAAATCCAACATAATTTGTGATAAAACAGTTATTCTGGTTTTACTCTGGCTTAAACAAAGCTAAAATTTGCAAAGATAGATGTTATTTTGTTTTATGTTTGGCTTTTACAAGATGCCATGGGTTGCAGTCACATGTTCACTACTGGTTTATTATTGTTCAGTCACATGACGTTTGGATTACAAGTCTATCACCTTATTTCTGCAAAATAATAGTTTACTTCTTGCCTCCTTCATGAGTGTCAGATGAGTTCCACTAAAATGATCTCCATGCCAGGGAGAAATTTCCTGTCATTAGAACTAAACACATGAGAAAATAAAGTTAAATTCACCAAAGACATAATTTCAGAGGATCACAATAGAAATAGTTTATCCACTCTATGCATTACTTTACTAAGTTGCAGTAATTTTCACTCTTTTTTAACCTTTTTTTCCTTAAAAAAACCCACCAAACAAACAAACAGATGTGAATCCCTGAAAAACAAATCTGAGTTTTCTGATAATGTCCTTTTCTTTCTTAGTTACCCTTCAAATCTCTCAAGAAATCCCCCCCAGACTGCTGGTAGTCCACACATTGAAAATTACTTTGCTGTAAGAAAGATAATCTTCAATAACAATGTGTTACTTTGCGAATTTCACTGTCTTTACCTTAAATCATCCTCTAATCCCTGTTTCACACATGTTTAGTATTTCAATGGAACCCTGAGTTGGCTTCATGGATACTTCCATTTGTACTAGTACTCATTTGAAAGTAAACAGGTTCCCACAAACTCTTTGTCACAGGAATGCTGGTGGGTGACACGGTACAGGAGAAGGTTGCATGCTCCCTACTCTGGATTGAAAAGCAGGAAGGGATAAAGCCAAAGGAGGATGGAGCTGAAGTATAAACATCCCAATGCTGTAACGTGCTTTCAATTTGAGCACCTCAGCTGGACTCTTTAATATGATTACAGTTCATCTCCAGGCTGTCCTGGTTTTAGTAGCCAGGATCAGTTTGTCACTGTGTGGGTGTGTATTCTAAACCCTCTACGTCATTTTTCTCACAAACAGTTCACAATGGCCCATTTGCAGCAGTTGTCTAAGGCACACCCAACCCCTCAGGCTACAAGATGGGTGTTTAGGAACTTCTATGAGATAAGGAAGTTTTCCTGCCTCCACACCCACCTGAGGGGTCATGTCTGCTAATGGGCCATCAGAGATGCCAGAAACATGCCATTGTTCACCTCACAGAGTAAATCACCTATTGTGAAAGTCCCCGCCCTGGGGGAGGGACTGGGCGTTCCCACCTGAACCCAAGTGGATATAAGCTTGGGGTTTTGGGATAGGGAACTCTCTTCAGATCCAGTGGAGGAGCAGAGCCTTGACCGGACTGAGACTGCCAGAGGACTGCAACCATCATTTTCACCAGCAGGTTTGTTTCTTGTTTTCTTTTTACTTTGAACTCTGGTGGGGGAGGGGCCGCGTGGTGTTCAGCACAGGGGTTGGTGAGCTCCATTCTGCTTGTGCTCCACTGTGCTGGGCTGTACATCTGGTGGTTTTGTGGCACAAACGAATTTTCCTTCAGTATCAGTGTATTTTGTGATCTTTTATTAAATTGTTATTCTGACTTGCAATCCCATTCTGAGTTGGATTCATTTCTCCTGCTGGTTTAACTCTAAACCAGCACACAGGTTTTCTTCCATTTCTTCAGCAAAGCAACTACGGTGACAGTAGATTTTGTTTTATAATGTGAATATTTGCCTATTATGTGCTGGACTGATGCACCTATTATTTTCATCTGAAGATCTTATATCTATATTTTTAATGGTTTGGGGACTCCATTTAATTCCTCATTTTTCCATTTTTTCCCAGGAAGCCATCAAAAGATTTAAAAAAAAAAAAAAAAGCCCAAATCCAAACAACTGGGAGAGGGAAAAAAAATTATACTCTAAACATGTGTTACACATGATAGTAACAGCTGCAGCCCTGTTGACAATATAATACCACTACAATCCACAGGATATAACTCAGATACTGAATTTCAGACTGCAGAAGAATGGTACTTGAAGATTCTTGAAAAGAATTATGTTTAGAAGGGAAAAGAAAGTTTTAAGTAAAACAGAGAAAGTATGCTGGTGGTCCAGTGCAGAAACCCCAAATACAAATTGTTAAAAAAAAAAAAAAGAGAAAAGTTAGTACACTTACAATAAACACATTTGGCTGATATGCACATTTCCCCCAGTGTTATCTTAAGTTTTCAGGGTTTGTTGGTTTTGAGTGCTATTAGGGACTGAAGCACCTGGTGAAGGCTGTTGCTTTGTGTCAATATGATGTTAACAAGAAACATGCTAGGAGAGCAGTGGCAGGAATAAAAATAAAATCAGTGACAAAACTAGTCCCTCCTCCTAAGAAAAAAATTGAATAAATTAAAACAATTTGTTTACATTGTGATATCTGCTTCTTCACTTCTGCTAAACCCATTAGTTTTATGAGATAAACAGTTTTTAGGGAAGATAAGAAACTCTGCATCAATTCATTGTCCCTAGGAATGCCTGCTGTGTTCAATCTCCTCATTACACTTGCATAGGAAGAACTTACACAACAGAACCCTGCCTGAGAGCAATGCCTGGGCCCACACTGCTGAGCAAGGACTAGCTGAAGACTCTTCATGTTACCTGCCTCCTGGGACAATCCTCTGGGGCTGATTCACAATCACAAGGGAAAAGTTCAGGTGCAATCTTATTTCCCATAAAGCACTTTAAGCAACACCTCCTTATCCTGTAGGTGTGTCCTGCTATTCTGTGTCTGTTCTGATGGCAGCTCTGTCACCTGCTCATCACAGACTGGTCTGAATTTCCCAATAGAAAGGTTCCTTTACCTACCAAGATGCAGGCAGAGTTTCTGGACATCTTTGTTCAACCTTCCATTAGGAGATGCAAACATATCTGATGAGATTTGTATCAGCCTAACTACAAAAGATTGAGCTCATAGCAGAAAGCTCATGTTGGAGCAGTGGAGACAAACAGCCAGTTGTAGAACATTGAGTTATTTGACCTGTTTTTAATGCTGAGTTTAAGACTAAGTGAATCACACCATGGAGATAATATATGCTGAATGTATCATAAGAAGGTTTTTCAAACACTAAAATCAACATTGGTCAGATTGATCCTATGCAAGAAGCTAGGCTTCAAGAGGAACCCAGAATTCATATCTTCACCAAATGCAGATGTAGCTAATCCTAGAGATTTACCTCCCAATTGAAGCAATAGAAGTAGAAACAGAGACTGAGATAGCTTTAACAATGTAATATCTCTGTGCATGGCTCACTGCTGCCTCATCACTAAGGGCAGTCTTTACAGAGCAAGTGAAAACAGGAGCCAGAATGCTCTCAGGCAAGAAAGAAGGTGACTGGTATTCATTTGTACTGATGAAAACACTGAAACTAGACTGAATGTGACAGAAAATTTGGAACTCAGTGTCAAGTAGTCAGTTCATCCAGATCCCATGTCAGAAAGGTTTGAAAACACTTTCCATATGTCATTACTCATAACTTTCTTTTTCTGTTCATTTAAGTTCCACGGAGCAATTGAAAGTGTGAAAGAGAATAAAAGAAAGGAGAAAATTCACTGGTTTATTCTTTCCTATTGTTCAGGAAAGGCATAGTATGGGTCAATTTGCCATAAAACAAGAGTACCAGAGTAAGAGAGGAACACCTATAGACACCCACAATCAGTCCTACAATAGTGGTTGAACAAAATCTGTCATATTTCACACAGAAATGAACTGTGAACACAAACATCACCAGTTCCTACATTTTAACTGAAGCTGACTTAGGGTAATGCTCAACCTGCTATACAGACCTGTTTCGGATGATGTTGACCTGTCCTTTCTTTGGACACAGGCTGCAGGAAAGACCAGAGAAAACAAGCAAGATTCTAATGGGCAAAGACTCTATGTTATTGTGAAAAGTTTGGTTAATGTGTGCATTTATTTGCATAGAGAGCTTCCCCGGGATCTATTTCTATTAGTGAAGTTTTCTCTACAGATGGAGGAGGTTTTTATCACATAATAAAGCTGTGGGAGTGACCATGGTCTTTCTGAGAAGCAATACTGATCAGAGATGTTTTCAGAGAAGATTCAGCTTCTAAACAGTTCTGATATAATTCGACAATCATTTTTATCTGTGATAGCAAACCAACATTTTAATCAGTTACCTTTTTCCTCTGGGTTTAAAAACTGCTCCTGATTAGAGGACATGGCTACACAAAAAATGTATTTCTTCACACAGAACTACCATCATAGAAAAGACACAGAAATTGCAAAGAAAAAAATATACCTATCTGATTCTAACTGCTTCCTGATTAGAGAAGTAATTTACACCAGTAAAAGGTTACATATACAAAGCAACAAAATCTCAGCTTGCAGGTGAGAGCTGTGGGCAACTCTATAGGTAACTACACAGGCTATGAAAACAGTCACAAAATGTTTGATCAGTACCTGAAGATATAGGACAGAGGAAATATACAGTTATTTATAAAACAGATTGTGTGTGGTTTTGTTTTGTGTTTTTTTGTTTGTTTTCTTTTTTCTTTTTCTTTCTCTTCTCAGTATTTACTTTTTCCCCTTCTCCATGATAGTAGATGTTCTTATTGAAACACACTTTCTGCCCTGTTGGCCCACACAGAGGAATTCGTATGGAAGATGAAATACCTGGCACACATTTCTTTACATTTTAGCTAGGTCAAGCAACCCAGACTGTCATAATAAACCAAATTATTCTCTTAATCCTCAAAACTGTCAGCTACTTGAAACCATGTAGCCTCCTTTTGTGCATGTCACCCATATGAATTTATTTTTTTTTTTTAAATCTAAAAGGTTAACAAGTGTAAGCAAAAATAATAATTGTATAAGAAATAATTACATTAAAAATTTCCTCTTATTCTTTCATGTAACTTTGACCTCTGGTAAATATTACTCTTCAGTATTTATTTTGCTTTCATTGGTAACAGAGCCTGAGACTGGACTGAATGGACTGCAAAATCTTGCCAACACATGCTAAATTCATGGTTGGGGAAATGCTCAGGCATTCAAGGAAGAAGCTTTAAAAAATTGAACTTGCTGGGAGTAATAATGTTTCTCCTTTCTTGAATTATATTTCCAATTTTTCATTTATTTTTCTTTATTTTACTTTTTTTTTTAGTCTAAGTTTGTGTGGTGTTTTTTTTGTTTGGTTGGTTGGTTTTTTGTTTGTTTGTTTTGTGGATTTTTTGTTTGTTTTTTGTTTTTTCCTCATTGAGAACAGTTAAGTTGCAAATTTTATGCTTTTAGTGAGCCTCTGGAAATCAGTATCAGAACATTATTTACATCTTGAAGCCAAGCTGTATCTGGAGAATTTCATACAGTTCACTTTTATGAGAATCTGCAAACTGAGTGCTGAAAAGTCTTCTGTGGCACTTTTCTTTAAAAGCAGAGTAAGGAGCAGAGGAGAGGAGAAAACTCAGACAAAAGAGAGAGGAATTTGGCACTGTAAATGTATGTTTCATTTTTGAGAATTAATCCACCTCAGTGCATCTGTATTAACATGATACCTTTGCTGTAGATTTGATTAGAATAGCTTTATATATAAGCTATGCTCTGATACTGAATTTTATTTCACAGAATCTATGCTTAATCTCACCTTTATGAAAAAGGAATGTTAATAAGAGGATAGTCAGATGTACAAGCTATTCTCCAGAACTGTGTAGGGCGTTTCATGCCTCATATGCAGTAAAAGGGAAAACAAAAACTTGTGTATGTTTATAGAAAACATGAAAATCATAAATCTGAGCTGGAGGAAATGAAGGAATGGTCTCAAAAATTTCAGAGGGGAATTTGGCAGTAACATGTTGATGGATGCAAAAGAGATGTAACAAAAAACTGTTAATTGTTGATTTAGCATAAAGTGATAATTCTAACATGAAGAAGTTAGTAATAAACATGGCAGATCATGTGAGCACAGACTGCCACAGCCACCCATCATTTGCATTATTTGTGTGAAAAGAATGACTAACCATTCAGTCAGGCAGATACACTAGTCTGAGGATGTCCAGGTGCCTTGCCATTCTTAAAGAACTTCTACCTTATATTTTAATAAAGTTGTATGGCTTGCTAATGGAAAGAAAAAGTTAAAGTTACAAACCTCATTTGCTTCTTAAGTAACCTTTCCAATGTCATTTCAGTCAATGGAACTGCATGGAGCAATGAAAAGGAAAATTTATATATTCCTCCAGGTGAAACCTATTCAGCAGCAGAGATGAAGTGCCAGCAGACAGTAAAGGTGTACATTTTTTCCTGGTAAGGTTTGGTTCGATGGGTTCAAATCAAATCCTGCTACTTCTATTTTTTGTTGTTATGGTAATTGTTAAGCCAGTCTGACTACTAATATATTAAAAATGGCAATATCTCAGAATGGGTTAACTTTTATTGAACACATAAAAACTAATCAGTGTAAGTGGGTGTGGGTAAAGGTTAGAACAATGGAAATCTCAGTGTACCTTAGCAACAATAAGGACAGAATCACAGAATCACAGTCCAACTCTTGGCCCTGCACAGAACCATCCCCAAGAGTCACCTTCCATCTGAGACTATCGTCTAAATGCTTCTTGAAGTCTTGGTGCTGTAACCACTTCCCTTGGAAATGTGTTCCAGTGTCCAACCACCCTGTGGGTCGAGAACTCATTTCTAACATGCGACCTAAACCTCCCCTGACACAACTTCAGGCCATTCCCTTGGGTCCTATCACTGATCACCACAGAGAAGAGATCAGTACCTGCCCCTCCTCTTCCCCTCATGAGGACGTTGTAACTGCAGTGAGATCTCCTCTTAATTTCCTCTTCTCCAGGCTGAACAGACCAAGTGCCCTCAGCCGCTCTTCATACAACTTCCCTTCAAGGCCATTCATCCTCTGTTGCCCTTCTTTGGACACTCTAAGAGCTAAATATCTTTCTTATATTGTGGCTTCCCAAACTGCACACAATATCCAAGGTGAGGCTGCCCCACTGCAGAGCAGAGCAGGACAATCCCCTCCCTCAACGGGCTGGTGATGCTGTACCTGAATGCCACCCAGGACATGGTTGGCTCTCCTGGCTGCCAGGGCACTGCTGACTCAAATTCAACTTGCCATCGACCAGGACCCCCAGGTCCCTTCCTGTGGCACTACTTTCCAGCATCTCATTCCTTAGTCTGCATAAACATCTGGGATTGCCCCGTTCCCAATGCAGAATCTGGCACTTTACCATCTTGAACTTCCTATGGTTGCTGATTGCCCAGCCCTCTAATTGGTTGAGGTTCCGGGCCTCTCTGCCTTGGAAATTTACATCTTCAGTCAAAGCACTGCACAGACATGAACTAGTTAACCTATGCAGTCATGTGGAATTGTATTTGTCTTTTCTATAACTGAGAAGAGCAAAATACAAAACATATATTATGCTCAGTATTGCATCATCCAGGAGCATGTAGTGATAGGAAAAGGGGGAAATGCTTCAAACTGAAAGAGGGTAGGTTTAGGTACTAGCAAGGAATTCCTTACTGTGAGTGTGGTGAGACACTGTAACAGGTTTCCCAGAGAAGTTGTGAATGCCCCATCCCTGTAAGTGCTTAAGGCCAGACTGGATGGACCTTTGAGCAACTTAGTCTAGTGGATGATATCTCTGCCTGTGGCAAGGAGATGTTGGAATTACATGAAATTTAAAGTCCTTTCCAACCCAAACTTTCTATACTTCTATATAAATGTTTCCATTATTTATGAATGAAAAGTCTGAATATTATTTACACACATGCCACAGCAATGGTTTCCAGTCTGGATTTTCCACATGTTCATCTGGAGCAGGGAAGAGAGTCTGTGCATCTACGCCCTTAATCTATTCTACTTTACTCTGTAGGTGCTTGACAGTCACAAAGTAGATTTGCAACATTACTGTCTTCAAGGTTTGTTAAGTCTGTAGGTTTCTTAGTGACGTATGTGACCTGTGAATCACCAGGTTTGTGAAGTTCTGCCCTCAAGTATACAGAACATAAAGGTGGAGAAACAGCTCATTTAGTGCCTAGGTTGTATTATAGTCTTTCCTGCCTGTGTTGCCTGTGAGGATTCACATGGGATTGCTAAATAAATATCTAATTCAAGTATACATAAACAAAGTGACAATTTTGTTGCTGATTACAAGAAAGAAACTTGGGTGGGAGGTAGGTTATGGACAACAGTACAACATCTTGTGTGTGTCTAGGTGATGATTCTCTTAGTAATTTTACAGATACATCTGAAAATGAGTTCCTGATCCTGGATGCCATTTTCTAACAATGTTGGTTGCTAACCAGTCCCTGGCAGTTTGGCCATTATCAGCCAGGCAAATTCATCTGCAGGATGTGCTCACAAAAGCTCATTGAAACATATCTCAGATGCCAGAATACAATCTCTGCAGAGAGGACACATGTCACTGCTCCATTTTAAAAGAACAAAAGAAAATGGTAGTTCTTTCCTATTAGTTTTTTCTGCACCTTGAGTAGGAAGTTACAGAAGACAACAGTCTTGCTTGTGATGAGTTCGTCTTTCCCCAGACACTATTTTCCCAAAAGGGTTCTCTTCATTGACTGCTACTCACAAGGAAAATACTGTCTCTATATCCCACAGATCAACTTGTCCATAATGCAGCTCCCAACAGAGCAGGTAGAGGCATACATATCTATTTTTTCCCTTCTTTTGCATCAGCAAGATGCCTCTTCAGCACATCGGTGAGTGGGAGAAGGTCTTTCTTTAAATTATAGTCAGGCTGATCACATACGTATTTCTACATCAGACTGGCTTCTTGTTTAATTTATTCCTTATGTACAGGGTTTGAAATATATCATCATCATGGCTAGAATGCACAAAGGAAGATTTGGGAGGGCTCTACCCACGCTTACTGCAAGTGTGCTGATGGCTGATAAGGCTGATGCAATATAAGCAAGTCCAGATGCAAAAGGCACAGCAGAAAGTCTTTGAACGCTTCCACCAGCACTGCCTCTGTACAATCCTAAGCATCCACTGGTCTGATTATGTGGCTAATGTGTCCGTTCTGGAACAGGCAGAGGTCACCAGTATCGAGGCCATGCTGCTGAGAACGCAGCTGCGCTGGGCAGGGCACGTCTCCAGGATGGAGGATCACCTCTCCCTAAGATTGTGCTCTGTGGTGAACTCACCACCGGCTGCCGCAAGAGAGGAGCCCTGAAGAGGAGATACAAGGGCTGCCTGAAACAACATCTCAACCTTGGCCATACTGACCACCATCAGTGGTCCACTCTGGCCTCCAATTGGAAGACGTGCAGACACACAATCTATAATGCTGAAATATATATATCTTTGATGATAAACTGATCACTCTGTATGCTCGTCAGAGTTTGGGGTCCTTGTGTATCTTTTTCTCTCACAGGCACAGTGTGGAGGACACAGACTCCCTCAGTGTCTTATATCTAGGTAAAAAAGGTGTGGAAGGGGAACAATCTCTGAAAGGTTGTGGCTACCTGCATAAGGCATTTAACATTTTAATTTTGCTTACTTGACTCTGTTGTAACACCACAGATATTATAGTGAGAAAGACTGGGCTCACAAGAGTAATGGATGCTTTAAATACTTTACTGCATAGGTGTGTGAGGGAAGAGATATGTGAATTCATGTATTTATTTCTTTAATAGCTGTGAGAATTTGGGGAAACTAATTTATATTTTATCTGTGTGGTATTTTATAGTGGGGAAATGCAAGAGGAGGACACAGGAGAATCATAATTCATATTTCTGTATTTTATATGGAGGAGTTGGAAGGTAAGAAAGTCCATTTATATTCTAGCCTTTGTCTCTCTGAAGAAGATTTCAGAAGGGCATTTTTATACCTTTTGTGTCATATTTGTCCATGTTTTGTTTAGCAGCTGTTTTGAGGATTCAAGAAATGTCCTTCTTGCTATGTACTTCCGGCCATGGGTGTTCAAGTAATGAGCTTCTCTGTTTTGTTAACCACTAACAAAAATTTTACTTTAGCACTGAAGGACACCAAAGAAAGCCTTTCAGCATGTGTGGCATGAAGTGCCCGAATATAGAACATGCCACCAAGGAATGCATACGTGGGACACTTCACCACCACACGCTGTGGTAGGACACAAATGTGGAAATTGTGTGAGCTGTGAAGGGCTGTGCTATAGCAATCAAAGCTTTGTGTCATTAATAGCCCACATGAAGAAAACTAGTCCTCTCCAGAAGGTAAAGTCACTGAACAGTACAGGTATGAGATGCTCTGACTACCCTGGGGACCACTGTTTCCTCCTGGTATGATAGTGAAGATACACCCTAAATGTCTCATAGGTTTTCATGTTATGGATGTATGAAAAGCTTTTTATAGGCCTGTGTCTCAGGGATTCTCTAATACTCACGCAGAGGTCTTTGAGAAAACATGAATAGCTCCAGACACAGAAAGTGTAAATTAGCATGAGAAACATGAGGCTGCTCTCTTTCTCCCTCATTTCTCACACATAACCATAAGTCAGAGAGTGGGGAAAGTCAGTGGAGGCAGCAACCCTCATTTGGCTTTAAGTCCAGATTTCATCCATTTCCTCCAAATTTGTTATTGTATCTGTCTTAGTAATGTGAGCTGAGAGGAGCTGTAGAAATCCATGAGGGAAAGTTCTTCCAAAAATGCCTTATTCCTTCAGACTTTTTAAACAGCTGGTTTCCTTCTGAGGAAAAGCTGACAACCACACCAGACTCTGTTGAATTATGTATTGTACATTTGGGAAGCAAGCTGCAATATGCAATGCAGTGAGCAGAGCTTTCCATATGCATTTATCTAAGGATAAGACACAAATCCAAGTCCAAGAGGTGATAAACCCAGTGGTTTGTATTCCAATCAGTTATAGCTCTGCTCAAAAATATTACCTTGTAAGTGCACATTAGGGGCAATGGAGCACAAAATTACACAGGCAAATGTAACTCAAGAAGACACTGAACCTTGTTGTTGGAAAAGGATTCTTCTCTTTTATAAAAGAGCACTGAAGAGTAGAGCTGTTTGCAGGTTTATTGTGCATTCTGTCTTCTGAATTATGACTCTTACTGGCAAAGATAGCAGGTGTAAGACAGTTTTCACTCAGATACAAGACTGAGGTTTAACAGCATTGTAGGACAACATTGAACCATAAATTCTTTGGCTATAAAACAGTCTTTCCAATTATGAGGATCGCTATTATTCTGTAGATGGAGAAAAAGCGGAGGTTAGGCCTTGGCATTAGCAATCATGTTCCTGAATATCAATACCAACTGCTCTTACAGTGAGATAATATTGTACAGGTGTTGTGGCTTCACCCCAGCTGGCAACCAATTACAATGCAGACACTCGTCCACTCCCCGCCAGTGGGATTGGGAAGATAATTGGAAGGTAAAAGCTAGAAAATTTTTGGGTTGAGGCAAAGACAGTCTAATAGGAAAAGAAAAAGACACACACACAAACCAAGCAAAACAAGGAATTAATTCACTGCTTCCCACAGGCAGACAGGTGTTCAGCCATCTCCAGGATAGCAGAGCTCATAACATATTTGAAAAGGCAAAGGCCATCACTTCAAAGGATCCCCCTCTCCCTTTCTCCTTCTTCCCCCTACTTTATACACTGAGCATGATGACATTTGGTATGTAATGTCCTTTTGGTCACTTTAAGTCATATGTCTTGGCTGTATCTCTTTCCAGCCTCCCATGCAGCCCCAACTTCCTTGCCAATGTGGCAGCATGAAAAGCAGAAAAGGCCTTGGCTCTGTACAAGCCCTGTTCAGCAATAATAAAAAACATCTCTATATTATCAAAGCTCTATTCAGTACAAATCCAAAACATAGCCCATACTTGCCACTATGAAGAAATTTAACTCCACTTCAGGCAAAACCAATATAAGAGGTTATAGGTTCAGTGTCTTTAAATGTCAAAACCCCAAGAAATGGCAAAAAGAAGAAATGTTTGTCAACATCCCTACATAGTCACTCCACCTGAATGATAACCCAAGTGCTTGATAAATTTCAAAGTTAAGTACAATGGATTTGAGATAGTAATTGGGTTAGTAGAGCACCTCTGTGAGCCTCAGGATTCTTCCATTTACACAAAAAGACTCACAGTGCATAGCTCCCATACCTTACCTAGTACACAGCATGATTCCCTGCCATGAAACATCTGGCCTTGAACTTCCTGACTCTAATTAAAATTCTATTTCCACAAGCTATTTTCCCTCACCTAGGGCACTTCTGAAATAATTTTCTGCTGCTCAGTAGTAAACGTATGTACTTAATACTTATAAAGGTGCTTGGTAAATTCAGCCTCTGGATATTCCTTTGAAAGGTGCCGTTCAGGTTAAGCATCTGCTCTGTAGGTGGTTAATTAGCAATAAACAAGTTGTCTTCTGCATGTTAACAGCAATAATATGGTAACACATTTCCAGAAAAGAAAAAAACAGCCTACTCCTTAATAGAAAGTAGTCAGTACTGGGAATTTATTGTTACCAAAACCTTGAGATGGTTGAAATATTGCTTAAAATGTTAGAATCATAGAATTATTTTGGTTGGAAAGTATCTTTAAGATTGTCAAGTTCAACTATTAAGCCAGCACTGCCAAGTCCATTACTAAACCATGTCCCATGGCAACTCTACCACTCCCTTGAGCAACCTGTTCCAATGCTTGACAACCATTTTTTGATAAGAAATCTTTCCTAATATCCAATCTAAAATGGCATGAAAGCATTCATTCTCTATTTTTACACTTTCTTTGATATTACATTTGTAAGTGGATACCTAGTAATTCAGAAGAGTTTTGGCACAAGGATAAGAAAAATTTGGAAGGCTGGTATCCTCAGATACATTTAAGTTCTGCAGAAAAATAAGTCATCAACAGGAGAGCAATTCCTGGCTGTAATCACCTCTACTGCCATGCAGCTGTTAACCTGGATAGGGCTTCACATGTGAGGATAAAAGTCACTAAATCTGACAAATTAACAGGAGTATCAAAATGGTAGATACCTAATTCCACAACTTTTCTAATTTTTGCCTTACAGAGAGAAAATTTTGAAAGGTTCATCTTAGAAGCTGTGGGACAGCTCATGCAGATTGAGCAGGGTGTATGGGATTGCAAAACAGAAATCCTATCTTGAAGAAGTAGCACATGAAAAACAAGTGATCCTCAGTGGGTTAATGACATTTCAGTTTGGAGACTATAGAGGTAAAATTCCACTAGATGGAATAGTTGAAGCAGATATTTAACAGGCCATGTGTGGAAAGATAAGGTTTGGGCCAACACATCCTCTTATCTACATGGAAAAGGAGCAGTAAAAGTCAAAATACATATTCTTGCTCATGATTTGGAACAAGATGAAGCAGTATTTTCATGAGGTCTTCCTATGGAGAAACTGAGTTAAAAGAGGACATTTATACCTAGGATCATAAAGATTTAGGACCAAGTAACTAAAAAAGAATTTTAGTTATTTAATAATATAACAGTATTAGTGGCAATAGTTTATAGACATATTTAGTGACAGATTAAAAAAGAAATCTCATTTTTGCTTCAGATTGAATAACTGTTTTATTAGTGTATCTATTTACGTGTGTTTTTATTTAAAGCACTAACAAATAAAGATAATTACATTCTGTATTGCTGTGATTTACTTAGCTGTGTGAAATTATTTTGTCTTTGTGAAATCAGGTCCAACCATCTCTCCAATGACTGGAGTGACAGACTAGAAACCTCCTCCTGCTCTGGGTCAAAACCCAGACATATGAGAGCTGTGCCAGGGCCTTGAGCCTCAGGGAATAGCTTCACGAAGATAATACCATGGTCAGCACAGGACTGCCTGCAAAAAGAGAACTTCTTTGACCAATTCCCACTTCCCCCTGAGAGCCTCCCGTTTTTCACCTTTTGTTGCTGGCATTTTTGACACAGCATCATTCTGGAAATTGGAAACCAAGACTACCACAGTCAAGCAACATGTCTCACTCCTTTGTGCACCTGGTCGATAGTCTCTTGTATCACTGAACCCAGGGCACAGATGGTTTACATAGCTGAAAGACCTACAGCACTCATACTGCAATATGATCCACAACCAGGATTTGGTTCCTTATGCAGAAGACATTAATTTTAATTTGTCTGGATGACTAAAACACCCTAATGAATTTCAAAGGTCCATTAAAATCTACTTAGAGAATATAAAAATTCTGTATCTTTGTTATAATGAAAAAACTTTTGAAATACTAATGCATATGTGGGCTATAACATTTACAGAAAAGGTTTTGTTACATCACAACAGTTTTTCTCAGACTGCATTTCCTGGACATCATTAGAATTTTAGAGTCAATAAAATATGTCGTGAGATTTACTGCCAAGCATTAAGCCACATTTTTTCTGCTGTTCTTAGAAGTTGAACTGGTGGAGAGGCACTTCCAATAACACTCTAATCTGAACCCAATTCCTAGTTTCATCACTGAAAGTCATACACGTATATTAAATGCATAAAAGTCTTCTTGACCCAATTGCTCCTAATGGAATACTCATAGCAAAAATCAATGTCACCATCTTTTGAGTGATGCACTCAGAATGCTTCAGAACTGACCTCTAGTGCATTAATTTCTTTTCAAAACTTTTCCCCACTTCTCTAACACTTGCCTTTGTGAATTACGTCAATCTATTATCAGTGGGTAGGCAACATTCTTCTGCAACCTATATATGAATAATAAGGAGATAGGGCAATTGCAGTACAAGCAGGGTTGTCACATCAACTTCAGGAACTGGTCTGAAACTGTTCATGATGCTTGCCAGAGCTAGAGGTTGCTTAGAGGAAGGGGAATTGCCTTGAAACAAACTGAAAAATTAGCTCTGAGGAGTTGTTTTCAGGTGCTTCTGCCCTTCCAGCTTCTGTGTCAGAACTTATCTCAGGCTTTTGAGGAGTAGTAGCACTAGCCATAATGATTTCCAACCTAACATCTGAATTTATATTGCACGGGCAAGTCCATCTGGACAAAGACACAGAATCCAAAGAGGACTTGCTAAATATGAACTCAAATCTTCCTACACTACCATTCTGACAAGATGGTAATTTCTGGCAAGCTAGTGAAACAACAGGAGTGATATAAACCACAGTAGAAAAATTTGTAGAAGCCCACCTAACAGACCTCTAAATTCTTTCTCTTCATGCTGACTGAAAGGTGTAAAAGGACATTTCCAATTTCTCTAGTCAGGAACCCTTGTAAATGCTGTGGACAAGCTCCTTGGCTGTTCGCTTTACCCACACAGGAGCATAGACAGGGAGAGCGCTAACCAGGCAGCATAGGCTTCTGTCCCCAGTTTCAGACACAGCTTTTCCATGCTTTGGTTTTGCAAACACTTTTGGCTGATATGTATACCTTTACAATTAACTTCAGGAATACTGTGCTTCTCATGAAGGAAAGCTTTCTGAATGTCTAAATATTAATAACCTTATAATTACTTTATTGTTATTATATATAATTGTTTATTAATTAAAAGTGATTTTCACTTCAAACTATTGATGCTGGGATTTTCTTAGAGAAGCAGAATTTGATTTTATTTAGTCAATCAATGTATAGTTAAATCCACTTAAGTTGTCTGAGATTCCAAGGGAAACTTACAAGCCAGAATTTCACTGCTCCAAGTCTTTCCTGAGTTTTATTTTCTTTTTCACTCTTTCTTTCTGTCCCAATTCTGATTCTCAGCAGTGAGATATCATTAAAAGCTTCAGAACATTCACACTGTTAAAGATATACAGATGTTGATGATGATGTCTCTGTAGTCAGGATCTGAAATTATTCTTGCAGGCAGCATTCTTGAAGCTGATGAGTACTACAGTTTTTACAGAAACTTTCCATGACTTGCTGTTCTTATGTAATTATCATAGCCTTCTCGGTTTTTTCAGGTGTTTCATCTTTTTCAAATAATAAGCTGTAATTCATACACCATACATTATTTTTTCAGGCTATTCACATAATTTGTGGCTCTAATTGTGACCTATTTTTGTTACATATAGTCAACATCTGGTAACAGTTAAAAGTGTATTTATAGACAGGATCACATCCCTTGTTACGGAATATTTTCCTAATCATAAAGTGTGTGTAAATATAGATCTGAGCACCCATTATCTTTTGTCCAGGAACTGAGCTGCTGGACCGGGAATGGAAAATTCATAGGTGCAGAGAAAAGGACAAACTAAAACCAGCCCAGCTTCACAGATTAACAGCAAAGTTGCTTAGATGGAAGGAGACCTGAATCTCCAAATCCTACACCTTGAAGTATTTCCATTTGTTGGTTGTTGATTGTGTAATGAGAATGTAATGGCCAGGGAGCAAGAGGCAGAACTTTACAGACTTTATAGTCAGTAGATTTATGATCAATGTCAACTGCACGTACGGTGAAAATAATGAGAAGCTAACTTTATTCCTCAATATGTAGCTATGAAATCCATGTGTGAAAGGGACTAAGAAAGTATAATGTGAGTTTTTTTCACAATCAGAAAACTGCTTATTTTTTTTAGTAAAGAGTGCTCTCTGCATTAAGTGCCTGTCAAAACAAGTTTTTCTCTGGTATAAGGCCAAGCCTGTGATCTCTTTTCTTCCTCTGTGTATAAGCATTTTTAAATAGTTATAAACACCGCTTGTTTGACTGACTCTTAATTTCAGTGCCATTGCATAATCCTCAGAGTCTGTCCAAGAATAAGATGCTATAAAATGTAAAATATTGCATCATAGAAGAGAAAAAAGTGTACTACAGAATCTGTTACTTTTCAATTTCAGATATGCCTGAACTGTGTGTTCATTTAAAAATATTGATTAATTAATAGCGAATTTTGTCACATGGTTACCTGTGCATGGAAACCTCAGAGTATGAAAGATGACCAATGTAAAACCTCTGGTGAAAGCAGCCATTGAAGTCTCAGATTAAGAGGAAGGCAGTCTTCAAAAATTTAATAGGTCTATACAGAAAATGTAAAAAACCAAAACTGAAAAACAGGTGATGCAGAAAGCGGAGATGGAACCTTGGTGAGATTTCATGCAGTGGCACAAGCATGGTATGCACAACAGGAGTGGTAGAGGTGTTTTGAACAGTGACAAGGAAACATTAAGTATACTGTAGCTTTTTCTCCCCCCTGTGAACGACATAGCACTAACAGGAATATGTGTTATTCTAAATATTAGTGAAACACTTGTTGCTCTTTGGCAGTACTGGTGTACATCATATGACATGAAATCATCAGTGCCTGAGCAATATAATTGAGAACACACCTCAGCCATTGCTCCTCCAGAGCTTCTCTTGCTTTTCCTTTTCTGCTGCTGAAGCGAAGGGTGTGTTTTACTACCAGTCATGCATTTATCAACAGATATATTTTACCTGTCAGTTGGTTCTGAATATCTAATTAATTTAATTCTTCTGTTGCTCTAAATATCTTAATTTTAAGCATATTTTAATCAGGTTTTTTAACTCAAGCACATCACAGTACTTCCTAGGGCTTTGTTTTATTCTTCCCTCTTTGATGATTTGCTTCATTTCCAGGTTAAACTCCACAATACAGGAGGTCTCTTTCTGCACATGTTTGCTCAGAAGCACTTGAATTCTCACTGGCACCTCTAGGTGTGGTTCACCCACTGGTGTTGGTTCTTTCTAAAATAAGAAAATCATTTTAAAAAGCATACTTGCAATTCTACTCAGATAAAAGTTTGCAAATTCAAGATTAGTTTTTACATTTTCCCTACCCCTTTCAATACAAAGTGATTGAAATTTAAAGGAAAATACAACTGTACAGTTCCTCATACCCAGATTATTTGAATTATCAATAAAGCATGAGATCCACGCTGCCTAATTAGATTTGCACAGCACCTTCAGGTGCTAACAAAGTGCCAGGGCTAAAGCAGATGAAAATCTGTGTCTGATCAGTAGATATTCCCAAGAGAAAAATCTGTTGGCACAATTTAGACATGACAGCCTCTCTAGAAGGAGTTCAAGCGCAGTTGCCTCCATTGATTATATAGCATGTACTTACCTGTGGAAGGTGAGTTTTTAAAGGCACATATGTACCAGTTTATTAGATATGTTTGGGACAACTGACTGTCGCTGAAGCTGAATGACAGAGCACAGTCTGTGTGCAAGCTGCAGTCAGCTCTCTTACGCTCCAAAATGGGGCAGCTTCCTTTAAAACACCAGTGGTAAAGTTTGATCCCTCCTAGATTGTGTCATCATACTAATTCTTCAAGGATGTTGTTTGAAAAAGTGGGACTTATTGGAGGAAGATATTTCTAGGACCATTCCAACAATTAAAATCTATGCATCATTAAGTCCCAGTACTTTGCTCCTGTCCCAGACTTTTTAATTTTCTAGAATAGATGTATCCTACATCTTCAAAAACATGGAGCAAGTTAGATAAACTGGATCATACACAGAAAGTCTCCCCCAGCAACATCTCTGAAATGGATACTCTCTTTTTGGCTACTGAGAGAAGACAAGGAAAAGGTGTGTAGGCTGAAAGATGAAAAATGAGGGGAGTGAATTGTTTCTATAATTCTTAATACTGGTGTTTTGAACACTGAGAAATGGCTGCTTGGGCAAAAATTGGTTAGCTCAGATCATTGCAAAAATAAGAGTAGTAAATCTGGAGTATTTCTTAAAACTAAGAGGGCATAGATTGCATTGCAAAGGATTAAAAAAAATTACGTTTAGCAGGTTTCAAACAAGAATTTGACTATCCCGTTATACTGGTTAACATTTAAATGGAATGTTGGGAGAATATAAAACCTGATGTTTCAAGTTGTAAATATATCTTAAATTTTAAAGATTAGCATGAGATCTTCCTGGCAAGCAGATAGGGACAGATTATCTCTCATGTGACTACTGTGGAATTTCCTTCATGTGTTTTTGAAGCATCTGGTGCTGGCTGCCTTCTGAAATAGGCAAGACTGAAGATGCCAAGGTTTTCTGCACCTCTGTTCTCCCCAAATGGCACTTTCTGTGCTTGAAAATTCAGATGGAGTTGATTTTTTGCTGATTATGTTCTCCACACCATTCAGCATGTACACTGAGATTTATGATTTCTGGGGCTCCTTTACAATGTCATTTTCCCTGGTTTTATTAAAGTGTTAGCTTTAATAAATGTTAGACAATTGCAATATGTGTTGCAATCAATACATCTTCAGCTGTTTGCTCTTACTTTTCCAGCAAAGTTATATTTCTGTGTTTCAGTCCCCTGACTCCTAGAGTGTTTGCTTTGTTTTCTGTTGTTCCCTCGTACTTCCTCAACCGACTGATGTGAGTTACTGCCAAAGGACCAGTGGTCATAGGGAGCTAACAACAGTCTCCCTTGGAGCAGCACCTCTCGCATAGCTTCTGCTGCTTTAAGGAAATACATGCTCAGGTAGTTTGCACAGAAATATCTACTTTCTTCATAAAAAGCCCCATGTTATCTTAGCAATTTGCTGACAGATGAGGATCTGCAGCCTCAGCCGATTAATATTAAAAAAAATTATTAGATTCCCAGATTATCACCATAGCTTCCTGATTATACTGCAAAGAAGCAATTAAATGATTCACCATGTGTTCAAGAATTTTACCCTGGGATTTGCAATAACTGCTCTGGGCTTCATGTTCCTGTGCATTCTCACCTTACATCCATAGACTAGAATACATGGACCAGTAGAGGATTAAAGACAGAAGTGTTGCAGGAGCTGTCACTTCGGACATGTAATTACCTTGAAGTACAGAGGCAGTGGAAGAAAGGTCTCTGAGTCCAAAAAAAAAAAAAAAATAAAAAAAATTAAATGCTGGAGGCTTGACAGCAATACTGGAAATTCCAGCTCCTGACACATTTACCCGGTCACCTCCACAGCTTGTGTATTCAACAACTAACTCTAGCAGTTGGTAACAGCTTCTTTTCAATTCATGACATCTAATTAAGCACTTTGAAACATATTAGGATTCCAGGGGAATTAGAATACAGAGCTAAAATTCCAGCTTGCACCTACTTGTACTTTGATAGCAGTAATGTGACAGTTTTGTTTGGCATTTCTGCTTACTGGATTATTCTAATATGTCCATATGTATGTTCATCCTTTTTAAGTAGGTGAAACAGAAAAAACCCAGAAGATAAATCCAGCCAATCCTATATTTTTTAGGTAAGATCTTAGGATCGTGATGAAGAGACAAAGCTTCTGCAATGGATTCAAATTCCACACAGGAGCATTACGCATCCTATTTTGGGAAGTTTACTCTTGGCTGAAGCAGTTTCAGCTTCTCAAAATGCATCATACCCCCAAGTGCCAAAAGCAGTTTTCAACATTTGCCAGTTTTCTGGATTTGCAAAAAAAGAAAGGGTGACTGCCTACTGACCTGCTATCTGAAGGAGTAATTAGAAAAGCATGAGCTGATGTTGGAATATGTATAGGTACTAGACTAAGAACCTGGGAGACATCTTGAATAAAAGAATCACCTGGATGGTTGAGGTTTTTACAAATCAAAGTTGATACACTAAGGAACATCTTAAAATCAATCATCTGGTTTACAAAGCTTCTGTGACCAATAAAGGCACATGCCCTGCACACTGTAAAATGCAGCTGAATAAATCATAGAATCATAGAATTGTAGAATCATTTCAGTTGGAAGGCACCTTAAAGATCATCTCATTTCCACCCCTCTACCATGGGCAGGGGCACCTCCCACTTAACCAGGTAGCTCAGAGCCCCATCCAACCTGGCTTTGAACTCCTCCAGGAATGGGGTATCCACAGCCTTTCTGGGCAACCTGTGACAGCACCTCATCACCCTCAGAGTAAAGAGTTTCTTCCTAATATTCAGTTTAAATCCACCTTATTCCAGTTTAAAGCCATTTCCCCATATTCTACAAGCTGCACCTAGCTGGCACCCAACAGGACTGAGACCTACATGTACCACAAGGTAACAATGTCAATTTTTAGGACACCACCACCAAAAAACCAAAATAACCCCAAACAAACAAACAAACAAACCAATGGGAAAAACACCAAAAAGAGCCAACAACAAACAAAGAAACACAACAACAAACCCCCCAAAACAACCAAACAAAAACAAAACCAAAAAATTAAGGAACAACTAAGTTAACAACAGGCCTCTAGGACTTCTCAAATCTGAGTTGTGTTTGGTTGCTTTGTTATTACTCAAATGCCTAAAACTATGAAATGAATAAATAGTAAGCAAAAAACTAGAAATGTAACAGAATTCCTTAATTCCACAGGTAGGATGGATCTCAACCACTTTCAGTACTTAAAAGTTCAGCTGTCCAAGCCTAAGGTAAATTCCAAAGGTAGCATTATCCTCTGCTGACACCTATTTCTTTCTATCTGTAATAAAAGGCAGCTCTGTTTGACTAAATGAAACAATTAACTTGTAGGCAGCTAAAATTAGCTGAGGAAAATCCACTTTGATCATGCTTGAAAAGGAAAATTAACATCTCTAGGACTGTGGGGGACTGCTGCAGAGACAAAAGGGGAGAAAATTATTTCCCTTGAACAGGTTCAAAATAAAAACACTAGGAAAAAAATGCTTTGTAAGGCTTTACCTCTCTTTTCCAATGGGTTACTGACCTCATTGCTAAAGTTGGGGACTAGAAGTAGTCAGGGTAATAAAACAATGACTTTGTCTTGGCAAAAAGGTACGAGCATATTAAAAAGAAAGTGACTCTTAGAAGTCCAGATGTTGGAAGCAAGAACAGATTCATGAGTTGAAAGAAGGGCATATACCAGGGTCTTTAAAACCTCAGTGCTACCAGTATCTCCCTGGAAGACAGTTAGATAGCTGACAGATTAATTTTTTAGAATTTTAACACCTTTTTTCTTTTTTTTTCCTAAATGTTTCTGTTCCAAATAGGTTGCTTTAAGGAGATTGTTTCATCTCTGGCTATAATTGCTATTGCTTCCAGCATGAGGAGGCGTTCAGATGATGGATATGCCAGAAGTGCTAGGGTAATTTCTGACAGGGTACATAGAATTTCAAACTCTAGGTCTGGCCTGAAAATGGAGAACTGTGTGCACCTGAAGTGATGATCAGATCTCAGAACAGGTTGCACTGAATGCGACCAAAATGACGATCAAGTGATAAAACCCTCTAGTCTCAACTGGAATGTCAGTAGTTCAAGCACACAAAGAGATTACAGTCTAGTTCTGAGATAGTCATTTCTCACTTAATATTAAGACTAGTCACTCTGCAATATCTCCAGTATATTCAAAGGTAAGCACAAGCACTGTCTGACACAGAATTTTGGGTGTCTTAAAGGTGCATAATGAAACAGAACTTTTGAGGCCTCATCAGACTGTCAAAGTGCTTATTGTTAGAAACTGTTTAAAAGGACATTTCCAGTTGAATTTTCACTTCTATAATATGAGATCTTTGCTTGTCATTTTGTCTATCATATGTCCTACTTCTTCCCTCATCCACCATGGTGAAACCAACATGAAGCATGTGGAATCATTACTTCTTCTCCATGTGTTTTTTTTTTTTTTTCTTCCTGCCCTTTGATATAATTTCCAAGGCTTTTACTGTAATGATAGTTCCAAATCATTTCCTGTACTTTTGTTAATCTTGCCGTGCAGATCTGCTCTTGCAGACGACTCCTCTTATTTGCATGCCAGCACAATGTTAAGCTCTTGCAGACTGATTTAAATGATTGACAATTTTAGTTCCTTTAAACAGTCTGGAAAAACTCATTTGTCACTGTGGGTGTAGCTACTTTCTTTTCAACACTGATAATTTACCAAGTGAATTGTGTTCTTGTACATTTACTGAGATTAACAGAAATTTGAAGTTAAAATTATGTAAGTCAGTTGCAAACTTACTCTGAATATTCACTTAATTTTTTATCACTGCAAAAATAGGCTCCATGTGCTACCATTAATGGAGGTATAATTACACAGATAAGTATTGCATTTTTACTTTAAAATAAATAGAAAATCCACCTCTGACATATAGCTAATGTTCATGGAAAAATCGATACTATAGCAATAACTTCCTGCATGTGTCTTTTATGATTAGTTTTCTCATTCTTCATTCTATACAACTACAAATGAAACTGAATTAAACCCAAAGTATTTTCAGTTACCCCAGGATTAATTTAAAATTCAGGATTTAACTGAATTTACATTGAATAAAAACAAAAGAAATGCAGAGGTAGTTAATTACTTTCATGTGCTTTATTTCAGCTTCTTTTGGGTTTTTGTTTTGTTTTTCAGGAGCAAGGAAGGTATGGTAAAGAATATAGTGATGTTTTGGAATGTGGAAACAAAAGCTACATTAAATACTTTATGAGCTTGCAGAACTGCTCTCTGTGGCCTTCCTATGCTAAATATGAGCTCTGTGTTCCTAAACAAGTAGATGATTTTCATACTTTACACTATGGCTGATCTGAAAACAAACAAGTTTAGTTGGAGTAAGACTTAAAATTTTGCTGAAAATTTCCACTCATCAGAACCTAAACTGTTTTTATAATAGATTGAGTGTCCAGGATTTTCAGTCTTAAAAAAGAAAGCATGATAGAGTTTTCTTAATTTTCACATTTCTTATAATTCTTCTCATTTGATAAAGATTTTCTATTTTACAGTAGAAAAGCTTGTTATACATTCAGTTAAAGAAAAAAACAACTCATTTTGACATGGGACTGAAACCAGTCACATAAAAGTAATTTCTCTTCTTGAGCACTATATATGTCAAAGTTACTCAAAATAACTTTAAATTACTATGACTTTAATTTCTGTGTTATTGTACTATGAAAACATTTCCTTTTTTTTCCCTTTCTCCTTAATCTTTTAGTCTTAATTGAAATTTTATTGTTATTTCATGCATTTTTCATTTTAATCCAAGCCTCACTTTCAGGGTATCATGAAGGGAATATGAATATTGAAAATAAGAAATCCTTAATGATGTTAGTTGAGGGAGTTACTATATAACTGGTTGAAAGAGAGAACAATAAAATAACTTCTTTTGAAATTACTAATAGAGCAAGTACTGAATAATGAAGATAACTAACCAAACTGACCATCTAACAGCCATATACAAGTCAGGTGTTATTGAAGGACCAGGAGAACTTTTTAAAACAAAATTTAAGAAAAAACTTAGTGCGTTCTCAAGGAGTGCTAAACCTGCAAAATTTTTGGGAAACTTTAAAGAGGGAAATTGCCATGCTCCCACCAAGAGTGCTCTACTAAGTCTGATGATCCAAGCAAGTGGCAAATTAGGTTCAACATGTTCATCACTTTCAGGCAACTTCTCTGACCAATATCTACCAAGTACAGAGTTTAGTATTTTGAAGATAGACAGATATGGCACTTAGGGACATAGTTTTGTGGTGGATTTGGCTGTCCTGCATTAACAGCTGGACTCAATGACCTTAAAGTTCTTTTCCAGCATAACTATTCTATGACTCTCTGGTATCCCAGAGAGCACACACTCAAAGACAAGCACCAAGGTGAGGGAAAGTGCATTTAAGCCCTGCCACTGGTGACTGCTGTGGGCCAGGAGGATGAATGCTGGTGACACATATGGCAGAAATGTTTAAGGTGCCAGAATAACAGTGTCCCAGATAACAGGCTTCCTAGAAAACCCAGCTCATTTAAAAAGTAAGTCTCCAGCACAAGAGAGGAGGAAATTGCAGGGACCCCGCAAGCATCTCACGCTGGTAGTTTGCATTACCATTTGTTCGATGTTACTGTCAGCCAGCTCATGAGATAACACTGACAACTCAGTTTGCTCTGGAAGCAATTGCCTTTCTGAGTGGGACATGGCCTCATCTCCTCTAAGGAGTTGCTTTTTCTCCCAATCTCTGTGGTACAGAAGGAGGTCTCCCCCAGTGTCTTCTGGGCTGGCAGCCGACTGCTATGTGAGCAACATTTCCAGCATAATGGATATAATGGATATGGGCAGTTGCGTCTTGGTGTAGGGTCAGTTAAAAGGCACACAGCAGAATGTTTTGAAATGGACATCTGGCATGCAGTAAATGTATTTAGGAAGCAATAAACAGCTCATTTTGAATGACTTCTGCAATTGGTTTCAACACAAGCAGTTGGTGGAAAAACAAGCTTTTAGAAAGGTCATTTATTGCCATATATAACCCATCTCTTCCAGTTAAACTGCTTAGCAGGGTGCAAAGCAAATCCCAGTCCATTTCTGGACTGATAATTAATAGACTCTTCTACTCTAGCTGGAGCTGTACAAAGAAAGAGAATGTTTTCCTTGTTATCCTGACTTAATAATTCACCATTTGAATTGTCAGGGTGCTTTTGAAAGAAGCTGATTGTTGAAATCTGAGTGTAGTAGATGTGAAATATTGCATATTGTATCTTCAAGATGAACAGGGAATTCACATATTTTTTGTCAGTAATAGATTACTGACAGATCTTTGAGAGGAAGAACATATTTTTGATTGTAAGATACAATACTTCCATTTTCTTGCTGATATTCTGTTCAAGACAATAAATAAAACATGAATAATAAAGTATTTAATTTTCTAACCCTTAAAAATATTTTCCTCTTATTTATAATTAAAAACAATAAAATAATAGTGTGAGCATTACAAAGGTAGGTTTCCAGTGATAAATAAAAGAATCGGATTTCTAAACGGGCCAAAAAATTGACACTGATACATGATGAATACATCACAATTGCCCTGAGTAAGGCTATTAGTTAGTTCCTAAAACAGGTAAGTATATTTGAATTACTGAGCTGTGACTTCTAGAGAACACTGACTCCACATGCTCCATATTCAAAACTGATCCTCTTTACTCCTGAAAATCAATTTGGTTGGTTTGGTTTAGACAAATCAAGCCTGTATTAATGTAAATGAATACAAGCAACTCATGATTCAAGTTGTGCACAAAAATTGCAATGCCTCAGGTGAGGTTATTCTGTTTTTTTTTTTCCTGTAAAAATGTCACAAAGGTAACTCAGTGATATGTTTCAGATTAGTACCATAATAACTGAAAGGATGATGGTGTCAGCAACTGTTCATGAACCTACTTTGTGGTGAGTAGAATCAGCAAAAAGGAAAGAGAATTTAAAAAAAAAAATTAATGTTCTTTAGGGAGAAAATGTAGTGTGCAGTCCTGCCGGGGCCTGGCTCAGAAAAAATAATTTCACTTTGCCAAAAATGTCAATATTCTAGACTTTGTTTTCATTGTATAGAGCAAGGAAAAGAGCACTTAACACTTTGATCAAAAAGCCAGGAGAGTTAGAATGTGTCAACATGTCATCAGCTAGGTCTGTCCGGTAGTGTAATGAAGATTGCAGTGTTCCTGGGCTGTGCCTGCTGTGCTCCAGCCAAGTTCATTCTCAGAAAAGCCATCACTCCCTTTAACCTGACCAACTAGGGTGGGGGAGCCCTGTGCCAATCCTACGTTGGTGTTTGCCTGTGAAGTAGCATTGCTTTGGATTACGTGAATTTGTAGTGATGAGCAGCAATAGGAAAAAAGACAAAAGCTAAATCTCTCTGTGCCCTTCTTACATTCCCCAAATTACAGGATATTTCTGCTGAAAGAACCTGTGGAAAGGTAGTTAGCAGTGACCTTAACTGGTTTAATGAGCTATTGCAACCAGCCAGATTTCATGAAAACAATAAAGAGATTCAGGATTTATTGACAAAGAAGAGAACTGTTCACCAAGCACACCTCGCTCAGCCATCTTGCCTTGTAAGAAAAGCAGCCTTTCATCTTGCATGCAGCAAGCTCCAACAGAAACTTCGAGACATCCAGAACAAGTGGTGGATCAACTTAGCAGCAAAGACTCAACTATGTGCAGATTTGGGAGACCACAGAGGATTTTATGAGGCTCTGAAAGCAGTGTATAGACCCACACACCAGGTTCAAAGCCCCCTACTCAGCACAGATGGTCAAATGCTTTTCACAGATAAGACCTCCATCCTGAATTGATGGTTCTGAATATTTTTAGACTCTCTTCAGGGCCATCCGTGTAGTCCAAGACTCAGCAA
>VXAU01000973.1:82842-94501 GCA_013399695.1 Formicarius rufipectus | reverse complement strand
TCATGTTGACAGCAGTCCCTTGCTCCTCTGCAATTGTGTTTTTAAAGCCATAGATTTCACAGTGTTATTAACACTACAAAATTATATGAATAATTTTAAAACGTGATGAAGTGATTTTCTTATCTTGCTTAGTGACAATGTTGCTTATGTAGTGTGCCAAATTACCATTAAGGGATGTTTTAAATCATGTTAATAAATCTTAAGATGATATTCAGATATCAGTTAATGCCTTCCAGTTGACATAACAAATGAACCGTTTCAGATTTCACTGAAAACTCTTAAGTATACGTCACCGTTCCATTTTGGAAGACTTTCAAAATGTGGCACATTGCTGTAAATCATTGTGATACACCCCAGCACCATTTATACAATTCTAAAGTATTATGAGATGCTTTGTAAATCATCATAGATTGCATATCAGCTTGTGGTTTTGTCACATAACAGAAGCAACAGAAATAAAAATCTGTCTTGGTAAAACATTCCCTTTTCCATCATACTACTTTGTTTAACAGTTTCCTCTCTCGATATGAGTCTGAAATGAAGAGAAGTGCTAGTTTCAAAATTAATTTTTTTCCAAAATTGATATGGAATGAAGTGGTATCAGACTCCTCATGGAAGAACTGACCGCATTATTGTTGCCTTCAGAACAATGTCAGCAGTATTAAAATCTAGAATGACTATGCTAAAACATGGGAAAGGCTTTTGTAATTCAGGTAGCTAAAAAGCTATTAAAAAGCATTTGCAATAAATTCAATATAAAAATTTCTGTAATTTTTTTCATCTGTATAATAAATACAAGATAGACTGAGAAGTAATGTTTTAACTTTGAAAATTTTTTTAAGCAAGATAATTTCAATTAACAACTTGCCACTGGATTTTGAGTATGACTTGTCATAATTCAGTGCAAAAGATACAAAATACATGTGCAAAGATACACTAAAAATATTGCAAAATGCAATCTTATTATTTGTAATATGCCTGAAAGAGAAAAATACCAGTAAAGTACAATAAATAACTAACCTAGTACCAAATTATGGTACTTGACATTCACCAATATTACTCACTTTAAAAAATAAAAATGGGGGTTGGGTCTATTTTTATTTCATCATTGGCCCACAATTGAATATCCATGTTTCTCTTCTCTTAAATTAAAAGTCTGATTCAAAGGTCAAAACTAACTGAACTTTATTCATGTCACTTCACTGATGGCAGTGCTAATAAAAAACAATTTGTAAATATTTTTCTGACAATCATATAGGTATCTCAGGAAACAGATCCTACTTCCAGACTCAAAAAAATCTCTTCATATTGAAAGCCATTAGTAGAGATGTAATAGTAGACAATGCAAATTAACAGAAATATGCATACAACCAGTTCCTGATCAGAGAAGCCTGAGGGGGTAGCAGTACTGTAGTCTGCATTTGATCCTCAAATAATCACAGAACACAAATGGCAGGCACAATACAATGTGTGTTAGAGGTTTTCTCGCACAGCTCTACAAGTGCATTCGATTTCTGACCTGTGAAGGCTTTTATTTTTTCTATTCCTAGGACTCTCCTGAGCACAGACTATCAGTCAAGCAAAAATGTATTCTGATTTTGTGATATAGACAAATGTTCACTGAAGATTAAATCAAGAACTAAACTCACTGCATGTGTGACCTAGTACAAATGTCAACACAAATTACTAGTGGAGAAAAGCAGGAGCACTGAATCACCATGACATCTAGTTTTATACTGTCTGGGGTTGTGTTTTTAATTTCATTTTCTCTCTTGTTACTCTTTGTTAGCAAAATCAGGTGAGCCATGTCTGCCAGTGCTTTTGACATGACATATCAGAGGTAAGAATGAGTACAGGAAAGGAAAAAGGCTCACCATTTTTACTCTAGGACACAGAGAGCCTCTTAGAGAGGAAAGCGGTCTTCCAGGTTACTCTATTATCATAGACACCTTGCTAGCCTGTATGAATGGAACTTTTTTTGACATCTGTGACTT
Source organism: Formicarius rufipectus (assembly GCA_013399695.1). Lineage (NCBI taxonomy): Eukaryota > Metazoa > Chordata > Aves > Passeriformes > Formicariidae > Formicarius > Formicarius rufipectus. Next base: position 92,507 of record VXAU01000973.1, on the reverse strand, counting down.
AGGAAAAAAAATAATATGTATTGAATTCAGCTTCCATCAAAAGTGTTTCATTAGGCTAGGAGAAGCGTAATATGTTTACTCCCTACACGATACATCATATTCTTTCCTACAGAAGCCATTTGTACTGTAAAAAACTACTAAGAGAAAGGTAGTCATCAGACCAACAGCATTTAAGGATCTTCTGGTAGTGTAATTATGAGGGAGCAAGGAAGGCATAAGCAAATGATCTTGCATTAGAAGATCCATCAAATTTCTGTGAAAAAATAGAAACATGTTAATGCTATAAGGAAAGCAATGTAATTGTTCCCATAAATTGTTTCATAATGAAAAATCTGTGTTATCAGGTTAAATTAAACAAACATTTGCTTTGATGTAGGTCATGTACATACATTCTAGTTTAATTCATTAGGCATACCCGCTGTATGCTTTGGCTTATAATGTTTAATGTATCTGTTGTCTCTGAAAATCACTTCTCCCATCTTTTTCTTCATTCTGTCTTTGTTGTGANCTAAACTGACCAATCGAGAAAAACCTACCACCTTTTACCTTCTTTAATAAAGTCAAATTATCTGAATTGTACAAAGCAATCTGACTTCTTCAGCTTTTTCTACTGTCTTGGAGATAAACTTTTGAAGTAGTTATGTGGGCAATAGAGGTTTTGTCAGGACTCTTTTTTTTTAAGCTTACCTGAATTCATAAAGTATTTCACTCATGTCACAGGTAAATGAAAAACCAATGAATATAGTATTACAGTGACTGTAGACTGAAATATTAGTTTGCTTGTTTGGTTTTTTTTTTTTTTTTAATTTCTGGAAGAAACTAAAAGATTTTAACTAGAGGTTGAAGGAACTAAAGAAAATGGAGATTTGGTTTCAAAATTAATACAGTTTAAGATCTTAAATCATCTTAGTCCACAAGTGAAAAGACACTGTTAAAAATCACTAATAGTTTGGAATGAATTGTGAATATAAGTCAAGACAGAAAACAGACCTATGCAACAGACACTATCAGTCTGAGAAAATACTGGGAAATATGAATGCTGAGAGAAAACACAGAGCATATAATTGAAAATATTGTAGAAGGCATGGTTAAACTAATTATCAGAAACGCAATTCCTAAGATTTTTACCTAGAAGAGGAAGAAGTATCAAGGTTTTGCTTAATCTGTGGTTTTCATGTACAGTTACAAATGTGACATTCTGAAGAATATGGTCTGCTGGTTTTGTGGCTTTTTGCTAAGCACATTTGATTCATTAATACAGTCAAAATGAAGCATAGTCCTTTCCTGTTGGTATATTTACTTAGCTCAGAAAAGTTTGCATTCAGAAAAGCTACAGAACATTATGGTATAAGAAGTTAAATCTCTTTTGCTCTTTTGATTAATTTTCATAAACTAGTTTTTCTTTGGACCCATAAAGTGCATGGGAGATTCCAGAATGTATCAAGATACATGGTTTGAGACTATTACCTATGCCATGTTAATTTTACAAGGATAGCTTAAACCAAGTTGAATTAGCTAGACTAACTGAGAATACCTTTTAAGATCTCAATCTTCATCGTTCTGTTATTTGTAATGTATTAACTGTCCTGAATGTTTATTATCTTCTGCCTTAAGTCAAATTAAAACCAAACTACTTTTAAACTAATAAACAAAAAGGACTTCTCCCTAAAGCAAATCTAAGAGGCGGGGGTGGGGGGGGGAAGGTTGCATTTTTCAATGTGCATAAAAATGTTTAAATAAGTAACAATTTCTTTGAGAAGTTTTGGCACCTCTGAGGTTGGAAATAGAAACCTGATATGTGGCAGGAAGATATGAAGGAATTGTAACTGCTTTTTATGCTTCTTCAATTTTATTGATCTCATTCAGCTTCTGAAAATCTACATTTTCCACTTGTTTTGCAGAATCAAATATTCTTGCTAACAAAATTTCTGTATGTCTTATCTGAACTGAGTATGCTTTAGGTTGTTGACAAAGCTTCAAAATCCAAAGAGTTCACATGCTTCTGAGCTTGGGTCTGTCTCAGATAATTACTAAAAAAAATATTTTTACTCATGCTTCAGCAAGGACAGACTCAGAGGAAGTCTATTCACTAGGAGTCTCAACACAGTCTCCCCAGTAATTAATGTCCACTCTTCAACTCTGACTCTACAAAGTTTCATAACTCATAAAACTCATAAAATTGCTACTATTGACTGCAACTCTGGATGCAACAATCCAGCCAGCTCCTTACCCGTCTAATAACCCATCCATCAAATGCATATGTCTCTAAATTAAATTAGTGGCAAGAATGTTAGGAGGGACCTTTATCAAAAGCCTTATAGAAGTCCAGGTAGATAACATGAGACTCTGCCTGGAGACTCTTCATCCAGCTGTACTGGGGTTCCCAGTACAGGAAGGACAAGTTCAAAAATGTCCAAAGGAGGCCACCAAGATGATTTGAGGGATGGTGCACCTCCGCTATGTGTAAAGGCTGAGTGAATTGGGATTCTTCAGCCTGGAAAAGAGAAAGCTTTGGAGTGACCTAATTAAATCAGATATTAGGAAGAAATTCTTTACTCTCAGGGTGGTTGGGCACTGGTCACCCAGGCAAGCTGTGGTTGCCCTATTCCTCAAAACGTTCAAGGCTAGGTTGGTTCCCTGACTGTGACAAGGGTGTTGAAACTAAATGATCCTTAATGTCCCTTCCAAACTAAGTTATTCTATGATTCTATTACATTAGTTGCCCTTGCCTTATTCACTGATGCAGCCAGTCCATCATAGAAGACCATTAGATTAGTCAGGCATGATTTGCTATTGGTGAAGCTAGTGACTGTCTCTAGTAACCGTCATATCTTCTGTATGCTTCAGTATGTTTTCCAGAAGTCTAGCTCCTTGATCTTTCCAGGTATGAAGATAATGCTGACTGATCACTAAATCCTAGGCTATTCTTTTTAACCACTTCTAGAAATGAATGCAATATTCCTTCCTCCAGTCACTGAGCACTTCACCCAAAAGGCTGAACTTCTGAAATGTGATGTACAGTGGGTTAGTAACTGCATCTGAAAGTTCAATCAGGAATTTTTGGATGCATCTTGTTGGACCCTATGGACACAGGTTCCTCAGTCATTTCAAAACTGATCTGCTCTTATGGTGGATGGGACTTGACTTTGTTAATCCTTGCCTTGAGTTTCAGAGGCTTGAGAGATGTGGGAACAGTGATTACTACTGACAATGACTGAGGCAAAAAACTCTTATGAGAACCTCAACTTAAGCAGTGACAGTTCTCACGATTTCCCTTTATGAGTCAGAGAGGGTTTGGTGTGTGTGCATTTTAATTAATCTTCCTTTTCTGATAAGTAGACCTCTTGAAACTCTTTGGGTTATTCTTCACATCCCCTGCCAAATTCATCTCTGATTGTGCCATATCTTTCCTGATCCCATTCCTATAAATTCATGCATCGTCCCTATATTCTTCCTAGGATACATGTCCCTGGTTCAAATGTCTATGCTTTTCCTTCTTATGCTTCAGTTTGACCAGGAAGTCTTTACTAAGCCATTTTGATCTCCTGCACTCCTGGCCTGTTTGCTTATACAACCAAGATCTTTTGTGCTCTAAGAAAAAAACCCTTAATGAACTTCCAAGTCTATTCTACTCCTTTATCCCTGAGGACAGTTTCTCCATGGTTCTGTAGGGTATTTTCCTAAATTCAGTCTCCTAATATTCAAGGTCTTGAATCTGGCCCCCATAATTCAAGACTGTGGGTTACATCTGGTGATCACTGCAGGCTAGGGTCCTGCTAATCATCTCTAATTATTGCATCCAGGTTGATAAACTTCTCTGACTGAACTATCTCCTGGATTAAGAAATTATCCTCAATGCACTACTCATACCTCTCTGTGCTGCTTTCCCAGCAGTTGTCGTGATAACTGAGGGCCTCCAGCAGGATTGAAGACAAGATTGTGGTACTTCCTGTAGTTGAATTAAGAATGTTTTATCATTGTGCTCCTGTTGAGCACGCAGTCTGTAATAAACACCATCCATGAAGTTTCCTTTGTTGTCTTGGCCCTTAGTTTTTGCCCATTAGTTCTCGAGCCATTCATCAGTGTCTTTCAAAGACAACTCTCTGCAGTAAATCCATTTGTTTATGTAAAGGGCAAGCCACCTCACACTTCCTTCCTTTCCAGTCTCTTCTAAGCAGTTTATAGCAGAGCTTCAGTCATGTGATTCATTCCACCAGGTTTCTCTTGATAGAGCTTTGATCATACTTTTCTAATGGCACTATGATTTCCAATTCCTCCTTCTTGTCAACCATGATATGTGCATTAGTATAAAAGCCCTTCAGTTGACCTATGAACCACATCACCTTTTTCGAGGACCAAACCCTAATTTCTCTTAGGCATTTTACAAGGGTAAACTTGTTGGTTCCTAAGACATCAGTGGTTCCTGAACTGTTTATTACTTAAAACCTCATTCTGTTCCCTCACTTAATTCAAAATTCTCCTTGTAAGTCTAGCAAGCTTGTCAGTGAAGACTCTGTATTCCCACTTGATAAGGTAAATCCCATCAGCTCCCAACAGACTCATTTTCTCAAAGGTAAATAGCTCAATTTTTTCTTCCCTCTTGTACTCCTTCCTCTTACTAGAGGAATGGAGGAGGACACTACCTGTACTCCTAATGTTCTTAACTTTGTTCCAAGGAATCATGCATTTTTGATAGTTCTAAATTGACTGGTCACAGTTATCATTATACCCTACATGAAACAGTAGAAACAGTAGGAACTGTAGGAATTCCCAGATAAAACAGCATGTCAGTGACATCACTAATGCAGGCTCCTAACAGGCATCTAGTTTCTCTAGAGAAATTGCCTGGGCACCAAATAAGTTCTTTAGTGACTCTACATAAGGAATCTCCAAATACTAATAACTTCCAAGCTTTTATGGTGACACCTGTTCTTATTGTGAGTGTATGGTTGCAGTATATTTGCATTGTCTTCTTTTCCTGGATCTTGTCTGTTATTCACATGGTCTTCATTCTCCAAATTCACTGTGTTGCACCTTACACGAGGGCACTTAAGGGGGAAAGTTCTTCTTTCTGCCTCAAGCAGAGACAAGGGTCCAATCTCCTTCATCTTGTGGGATAATTGATTCAGTCACTTTGAGGCTGAGTTCAGACTTACCTTTCTCCTGTATAGCCTTAAGGCAGGGCCGTTACTCATTTTAGGACAGTACACAAAACTGTGTATTGATCTCCTGTTCACATTGTAAATGGATGGAAAATACATTTGTATCTTGCATATAGTTTTCTGACTGTAGATATTACATTAAAAAAAATAGTTTTCCCTATCTTTTCTCAGTACAAGGTTATTTTAATCAAATATAAAATAATTAATCTGAAAGGCAAAGCACTTGCAACAGTGGTGCCATTGTCTCTTTCTGGAATATGAGCATTGACTTCTTGCCACAGTCAATTACTTACAATACAACACTAGATGAAGTAGTGAAATCTGAAAATATGCCTCCAGGCATCAAAACACCAGGGGATTAATACTAATGTTTCATTTACATGCAAGAAAGGAAATGTTGTGTTGCTCAGCTTCACAGAGAAGCAGAGAAAGAGGGAGAAAGAAATCTATTTTCTTTGCATGCATAAAAAAAAAGAAAATAATTTTTCAAACCTAAAAATATTACCCAGAGCATTTTACATTCATGTCAAAAAAATACTTCCAGATCAAATTCAGATCTCATGCTAAATACCATGGGGCCATAAAATGTATTTTCAGGGGGCAAAACACCTTCTCCCCATTCCTTCCTCCTGTCCCTCCTCCACTGTATTTTAGCTATATGAGTAGTATCCTTTGTCTCACTTCCCAGGCTTTGTAAAACATAGTGTAATGTCACTGCTCACAATATATCCCTTTTAATCCCTCATGCAACAGAAGAAATATGAGCAAGATAAGAGGAATGCTTTATTTTAAGGAGTTTTAAATAGGTTAAAACACAGAAAAGCTCTTTTGTCCCATGCCTATAAAAACTCTTCACTAGCTTATTCCTGAAGGGACTGGAAAGCAGACTGTCTGACTTTTTTTTAGCTAATGCTCTTTAGCAATGCCTTCTTTTGATATGACAGTCAGATTATCATCTGACAACATTACAATAATTCTGTGTTCTCATTTTAGCTGCTAGATCCAGAAAATTCATAGCCAAACATACTTTTCTGCCTTCAGTATGATCTGAGCCTGTGGTTTTATTCTGCCCAAAGACCACCAACAGACAGAGAGAATGTCAAGTTCTGTTTCTTTGGAAAATAATAGTAAGTTAAATTCAGAATGTCCTTCTCAATTTCTGATTTTATTGGGTTTTGTTCCAGTTAGAAAAAATAACGAACATTGCTCTCAACGAATAAACATGATTACTATAATCTCAGTTATCAGGTAATTCAAGGTCTAAACCATGAGGCTTTTAATGGCCTCTTAAAGGATGTTGTCAAGCATTTTCTGAAGTTTTTATTTCTTGTTTATTCACTGTTGCTTATGCTATCCTCTCAAAAACTTATAAAAAAGTATCCTCCACCTCATCCAAGTCTGCCAATTTTAGACTTTTCTATTTGGCAAGCATTAATCTTTCTTTGTTTTTGAATAGTCCTAAAATTGACACTGCTGTCTTATTTGACAACAATGCACATTTCTATTTCCTGCTACACAGAAAGCCTTATTATACTAAAACATTTGTGATCAACAGCTTGACATTTGCAGAGTTGGCTACATGAACTAAAGGATGTCTTTTACTTATTTGTTAACTGCAGCACAGAAAGGCAAAAAGGACCACACCACGTTTTTTGTGTGGTCCATAAAAGCCAAATGACTTTCCAAAAATTCCTTTGTCATTTTTTTAAAAAATAATACAGCTAAAAAAGTAATTGATGGAAATACCTTTCTGTGTTAAATGCAATTATTTTGCTACTGTTGAAGTTTATTATTTTAGCTTACACATATACAATGACAAAATATTTACTAGACAACTGTAAAATTCTTCCTTCAACAAGGAAACTCGCAAACGTTTTGCTACTGGAATATTTTTTTCTAATGGTAAGCTAAGATGAAAATAAATATCTAAGAATGGTGGCAGCAATCACAATTTTCCAGTATCTTCTTTTTCCCTGAAGGGGGAAAAATGTAGAATTTAAATTCTGCAATACATGAAGTGCTAATCTTACATTTGGTTAAGTACAAAGAAAAAGCACTGAGGCATTCAAAATCAAACATTTCAGTAATTAAACTAGAGAATCAGGGCTCTGTTTCCTTTCTGATATTGTTTAGGTTTCATTAATACAGGGAGGATTTAGCACATGATGAAGATTAACTTTATATGAGAAACTGATGAAAAATCAATGGGTTTGGGGGGTTTAAAAATATCATACAGTTAGTCTGTAATAAAACATCAAACAGATTTTAACAGTGCATAATGGAAAAGTGCACTCTTAAACTAAGCTGGGATTTTCAAAATTATGTGAATCAGTTACGTCTGAAAAAGCCGATATTCTTCATAAATTTAATTTCCTATTTTCACAGTCATTTACCATACACTTTCAGTAGAAAGGTCATCCTTTATTTCTGCCACAAGTTCTGCAAAGATATATGATACCTCAAAGCTTAAACACTTCATTTTTAAAGATTTATGTACATAATTTCCAGTCATATAAATGGGAATCTTTTTGTTAAATATTCTAAGCTTTTTGTAAAATTTATCAAATTCTAGAAGCTCCCCAAAATCTCTGTAGGTTAATTGCACTAATTTTATAAAATATCATAATAGTTTTCTGATTTTAAGGTCTTTTTTCATCTTGCAGTTACACTGTTTGATTAAAAAAAAATTTTAACAGTCTATCAAAATAACATTATTTTTATTGTCTTGATTTATTTCACTTCTGTACAAAGGCTGATGTACAAACCATTGAGAAACAGCCATTGAGAAATATCACTTGCATTGCATGCATGTGAAAGAACTCTAATGTAGATGCCTTTCTGTGATGTATTTGACATGCTAACAGGAAAGTGTTAATGGCCAACAAGGTAATTCATAAATGGAGGACTGGGATGCAGAACCTTTTAGCACATGTTCCACATAATCAGGGTATTCATTAGTATACTGATTACTGCCCTGACTCTGTATGCTGTCATCAGTCACTGAATACTTTGAAAGACATCATCACATGAAGTCAAGGGGGCAAGACTCCTTAGAAAGCTGTTCTAGCCCCCTGATTTTCTTCATGACTGAAAAAACAGACAAGTGAACTGGAGAATGGTGATCCTGATTTGATTTTGAATGTTTGCTCCCTGCTTTGGATCTAAGTTAAATATTCTGGATCTTTTTAGTAATTAAAAAATAAATAGTAAATTAAAAATTAATTGATCTCTGTTCAAGTACTCCGCACATTTTCTAGCCTGAACATATTAGATACATGAAAACAACAACGAGTTCTTGTTCTGCCTATAGTACAAGGGAAATTTTTTTTGTTCAATGTTCCTCCTGCCTGGGTGACCATTACCTGAACTACCTGCATCATCATCAGACTGAGAAGGTCAAATAATACTAGTAACATTTATCATATCACACATAAAATATAATCAGCAGTTCTCAATTTGTGAGCATGTGTTCACATCCACACAGAGCACAGAAACTGTAGTGATTTTAAATGATTACCAATAGTTTTTCCATTTTGTTTGTTTGTTTTTTTAAAATAATAACTATGGCAATATAGTATCAGTTCAGATGGATTATTGCAAGCCACTAAACTTTTTAAGGAGATAGGAAGCATTTCAAGCTTTGAGCTAACCTATGACAGGTTAGATTTTTGTATATAATATTATATAAATATATATGTGTATGTATTTGTATATGTATGAGGGTTTATCTTTCACAATTTGAAATAGTGTATTTGTATACCAGAGAAACTTTCATCATTTCTCACATAAAAATATTTTCACGTTTTCTATATCAAGCTATGCACCTGAAACTTTTACTACTGAATGTGGAATCTTTCTGATTTCTTTATATAATATATTACAAACTGCATTTTTTAAGAAAAGAAATTTACTTTCTTGCACAGTAGTTGACTAGGAAGCAGTTCTTGACAATTTGAAGAAGCTTATATATTTGGTATTTGATTCTTTTTAAGTAGTGATGAAGAAAATATTCCAAATAATTATCTATGTGGGATGTAGTTGACTATGACTTCAAGTGTGCAAATTCACAAAGAAAAATTCAAAAATAATTTGTTTTTCATGACCATACTGGATACCTGAAAAACTGTGTTAACTCAAGATTACCTGTGTAAGTTTAGAGGAAATTAAGAAAGTTGTTGGACTAGAAACCAAAGAAGGAGACAGACCTCCTTTGGACTCAAAACAAAATTTAATTAAGGTATGATAATGGCAAAGATAACAGTTCTTAACCACAATATATATATATCTATATATATCTATTCAAGAGAAAACAAAGCAACCAGAACTAAATGACCAACTCGTGGGACAATTCCCCTTTGAAATGCCCTCCATTTCTGCAGTCTCTGCTCCTGTTGGACGCAGTAATATTTACAGACAACAGGTGGTGATGTTGCTCCTTGGCCGGTGCTGAACTGCCCCCGGGGGTGGGTGGAAAAGGTTTTGGTGTGTCCCTCTGAGATAGTC
>VXAU01000973.1:51725-82824 GCA_013399695.1 Formicarius rufipectus | reverse complement strand
TGAGAAGGTCAAATAATACTAGTAACATTTATCATATCACACATAAAATATAATCAGCAGTTCTCAATTTGTGAGCATGTGTTCACATCCACACAGAGCACAGAAACTGTAGTGATTTTAAATGATTACCAATAGTTTTTCCATTTTGTTTGTTTGTTTTTTTAAAATAATAACTATGGCAATATAGTATCAGTTCAGATGGATTATTGCAAGCCACTAAACTTTTTAAGGAGATAGGAAGCATTTCAAGCTTTGAGCTAACCTATGACAGGTTAGATTTTTGTATATAATATTATATAAATATATATGTGTATGTATTTGTATATGTATGAGGGTTTATCTTTCACAATTTGAAATAGTGTATTTGTATACCAGAGAAACTTTCATCATTTCTCACATAAAAATATTTTCACGTTTTCTATATCAAGCTATGCACCTGAAACTTTTACTACTGAATGTGGAATCTTTCTGATTTCTTTATATAATATATTACAAACTGCATTTTTTAAGAAAAGAAATTTACTTTCTTGCACAGTAGTTGACTAGGAAGCAGTTCTTGACAATTTGAAGAAGCTTATATATTTGGTATTTGATTCTTTTTAAGTAGTGATGAAGAAAATATTCCAAATAATTATCTATGTGGGATGTAGTTGACTATGACTTCAAGTGTGCAAATTCACAAAGAAAAATTCAAAAATAATTTGTTTTTCATGACCATACTGGATACCTGAAAAACTGTGTTAACTCAAGATTACCTGTGTAAGTTTAGAGGAAATTAAGAAAGTTGTTGGACTAGAAACCAAAGAAGGAGACAGACCTCCTTTGGACTCAAAACAAAATTTAATTAAGGTATGATAATGGCAAAGATAACAGTTCTTAACCACAATATATATATATCTATATATATCTATTCAAGAGAAAACAAAGCAACCAGAACTAAATGACCAACTCGTGGGACAATTCCCCTTTGAAATGCCCTCCATTTCTGCAGTCTCTGCTCCTGTTGGACGCAGTAATATTTACAGACAACAGGTGGTGATGTTGCTCCTTGGCCGGTGCTGAACTGCCCCCGGGGGTGGGTGGAAAAGGTTTTGGTGTGTCCCTCTGAGATAGTCGCCGTAGAGTCAGTGCAAAGGCGCTGTGCAGAAAAGGAGAAAAAGAGCTGGGATCCTCTTTCTGTGGGCAAAACTCTCTTTCCTAGTCCTTGGCTGGAGAACGGATATCACTCTGAGCTTGAGCTGCCGCCAACGCCGTGAGGCTCCTCACGCCCTGGCCGGCAGCTGCTGGCTCTCTCTGTCTGTCTCTCAGTCCCCCAAGCACTGGGAAACTCCAAAAAATCCAGGGACTGGAAAAGGGAGAAAACGGAAAGAGGAGACAAAACTCACAGACGTTTCTCTGAGAGCCATCACTCTCCCCTTCTCCCTGCAGTCCTCCCCCTCCTCCCCCCAAAACCGAAAACCAAAAGTGTCCCCTTCCCTTACCACACCCCAGTGAGTTACCGTTGCTAAATAACCCCCTTTCAGTCATGATCTACCCTTTGATATCTGCAGTGGAGGAAAATCAGGGCCATTAGCTCCTCATTCATTGGTAGGGGAAAGGAAAATTACACCCTCTCCTAAAAAACTGTAACAGTACCTTATCATAGTCATGTATTCTATGTAACTGAAAAATCAAGAAATCAACAAATTCATAATTGCCCAGACAAAGGTATAACAAATATTCCCGTCCAAATTTAAGGTAATTTCTACTATTTTTTACAATTTTGTTTTAAAATGCACTCTTTTGAAATTATGGGTCTCAGACAGAATAACACCATAGGAAGAAAAACAAAATCCCTCAGGAAAAGGAAATAAAAAAATGTCATCAGTCGTATGTGAGCTATAGCCTATATAAATTACTGGGAAACTCTTACAATATTACCATAAAAAAACCTCAAATAAATTGACATGAAGAAAAAAAAAAGCAAATAGCAAATAAAGATTACAGATGAAGTTGCTTTTTGAGAGAAAGTTCTTGTATGTTTATGTTGCAAATGGCTAGACTTAGATTTCAATGTTTATGTGCTCTAGGCATTCTGTGCTAAATTGGTGTGTTTGAACTTGACTATTTCCTCCATGGAATACCACAGATGAACCATGACAGACTAATACATACAGAGAAGGATGTATTTAATAATACATCCTCCAGACTTCTAAGGGCATGTCTTCAAGGAATTCTTAGTCTAACACTGTGTAAAACACTAATACTAATTTATTAAATCTGAAGGCTATTATTTGCATTCATTAAAACCTATGCAGGCATGCACAGAGCACTTAAGCTGAACAAAAACATTTTTTTCCCTGATTTGAATTTCCAAAACTTTTTTTTTATACCCATCTCTTTAACACTTAAGCAAAGATGCACTAGAACTCCACAAGAAAAACTTTCAGCCACACAAATGATAAAGTTTTATTTTTCATATGCCTTTCCCATTTAGAGAAGAACAATTCCTATTAAAAACACTAGCCTCGGGGAACTTGCTAACTAAGCCTTGGGTGCAGTCAGAATAGTAAATTTTGGTAAAGTATCATTTAAAATATCTTAAATAGTAAAAACACTATGTCAGATTTTTAAAAGACAAAATTTGTGTTAGTTTTATGCTTGCCTAAGAAAAAAGGTCTCAAGACTGTGTCTGTAGCTCTTCAGTCATTAGGGAATCTTTGTGTTTCCAGAGCAAAACTGCATCTTGAGACATTTCAGGGCTCTTACCAATAAAATTGAATAGGAGATAAGAAAAACTAAGGAGTCTTACCAAAAATCTAGATTATTTTCAGGCTTAATTCCAAATAATGGCAAATAAGGAAATATCTGTTCAATTTCTCTGTACACAGATTCTGTTAAAAGACACACTGATATGTAAACAGCCGATTAAGAAGGAATCAAAAGGTAGGAGTATTTCAGAGTTTGTTAAGTGCAAGATTATGTGTTTTTTTATTTTCCTTCTTTAAGTTATGTGAGAAACAGTCTAATAAAAACTGAAGCAGAGTAATTCTTAGTATTTAAGTTTCAGATACAACATGGTTTAGCATGTGTGGAAATTAAATATATGTATGTATTTTAGCAAAATAATAACAGTAATAGTTCTTTGATTCTGTACTTTATTTCTAACAGAAAAAATTGTCGATATTTTGAGTATGTTAGCAGTCTTTCATTACCAAAGTTTTAGCCATCCTTGTCTGAATTTGTTTTCTCCAATAAGTAGGAATTAAGTGACCACACTGAGGTCTGTAGAGAATCATTAATTAGGACTTGGAAAGCTTTGCTTTACCATTTTCCAGCCAGTTCAAAAACCAAGGCAGCAAATGTGTTCCAGTAAAAATTTCATTATGAGAGTGACTAAGTCAAATTCTTTTTTCATGATTTGGGCAGTTTACTAAAAAATGAAAAGGATGTCTTTGTGCTTATATTTATGTGTGTTTATTTTATAAAATGTACTGGCTCTTTAGGATCTTCTGTTTAGATTAATGAGGACCATTATTTGCTTCGGTTTGCTTTTTCACTAGAACAGTATTTCTGGTGGAACATAAAATTAGCTGGGAAGAATGGTAGAATTAGTGCACTGAGATAGGGGAGGAAGGAGGTCCCCATGTGGATGAACTGTTGTGGTTGAAACCCAGTGGGCAGCTGAACAGCACACAGCCACTCACTCAGGCTTCATACCCCCTATCTCTGGTGGGACAGGGACAGAGGAAAAGAGGACTAAAGGGAAGAAAACTTGAGGATCAAGATTAATAACCATAATAATTATTAATAGTANAAAAAAAAACCAAACAAAAAAAGAGTTGCAAAAGCATTCATTCCCGTGCATAAAACAATGCTCAGTCAGTTCCTGAGCAAATGACATCTAGCCCAGCTAAAATACTCTCTTTCTTTTCCCTTTTATTGTTGGCCATGACATTATAAGTTTTGAAATAATTGTTTGGTTACTTTGGGTCATCTTCTCAGTTGTGTCATCTCCCAGGCTATTGTGCATGCCAAATCACCATCAGGGTTCACAGCTGTGAAGACAAAGTAACAGAGAAATCCTTGGTGATGCAAGGAAATCCTTGGTTCAGCAAAAGCTAGAAAAGTGCTATGTTATCAGTACTGGTTAGGTTAAAGATTTTAATACATCAGAGATGCTTTAAAGAAAATGGAAAATGCACTCTGTCATTACTGGGGAGTTTATAGCATAGGCCCTTCAGAAACTAGCTCCTTTTTGGAAAGCCCCAGATAGTAAAATGTAGTAGTTTATCCCTGGCTGAAGGCAAATATCCAAAGGCCCCAAAACAACAGCTCCCCCCCACCCCCAAAACTGCAGGGGGAAAAGGGGGAAAAAAGAAACCACACTAGGTGAAAAGTGGATTCTAATACTACTGAAGCAGTATGAATATATACAAATATATATATATTTGTATACAGAGAAAAGAGAGGAACTTAATATTACTACATGCACACACACACAAACAATAAAGAACAAGTAAACAAGGTTTACTTCCCAGAGAGAGATATGCAGCTCTCCCTGAAGAGGCAGCAGGTCCCCAACGGATGCCCTTCACCACTGGAAAAGGACTGACTCAAAACTTCCATCTATCCCTTCTTATATCTAAGCTGACATAAAATAAGATGGAATACTTCATTTGGATACAGTAAACCATGTGATCTGTCTCCCAGAAAAGCCTAAAAATCAAACCACCACATGAAATCATAGAGTTATGGAGGAATATGGGCTTTTAATGTTTTTCTTTTTTTTTTTTTTTCCCCCCAGTACGTATATCTATAGGTATTAAAAAACAACAGCAACAAAAAATTAACATTGGCATTTACTTAAATACAGAATTTGCTAATGGTAATAGTAAGGAACACAAATGGGCCAACACCAGAAAGCAAGAGAAAAGAAACTAAGATGATACATTTCAAAAAGCCTTGTGTTTTGGGGATTTTTTAAGTTAGTTTCTTAACATTTTGAAGTATATCTGTTCAACATTTTGAGATTAACTCGCAGAGTTCTGCTCCCACAGAAATTGGAACAAATATTTCTATTCACTTCAGTGGACCCCAACCTGTTTAAATTTAAGTAGCCACACTTGAATAAAAGAAGGTTGTTGTGAATATTTTTCAATATGCTGTATGGTATTGCCTTTCCGCAAAATAATCTGCAAAGTTAAGATTAGACCTTTTTCTACTACAGTATTTTGGAACTCTAAGAATTAAATGCAACTTGCAGAACCTGAAATGAAAACTGTTCAATCTAAGCTAAAGGGTTTGGAAACATACTGCATTTTAAGTTTATAGAAAATCAGCAATATGATCAGACCTACTATTGCCACCATTGTAACATCAATCTTTATTTTTATTTATATATGCTAACATACAGAGACATGTAATTTCATTGAAGTAGCATTCTCTGTGCAGGTAAAGATCTATAAAAGAAATCAGAAATCAAATATTTTTTCTATTAATTTTCAGGGGTTTTTATAAATTTTAATTTCTGAAGTTGACAATGACACAAAGAGAAATTTTACTTTAAAAAAGCCAACTTTTTAAGAATATGAAATATTGGTTATACCTATAATAATCACTGTATAAAATAAATTTAAAAAAAAAAAAAAAGAGAGGGAAAACATAATGCATAAATCAATGCGTCTCAGTGATTCAAAGCTCTTTGTGATCATAGATGCACCTATTCTCTGCTTATTGTTATTTAGGAACACAGAGTCATTTTTGAGATATATCACTGAACTAATAAAAGAAGAAGACCTTTGTTCTATTAAAGGAGGCAGGAGAACTTTAAACTCGGTCATTATTATTAATATTGGTAGTAGTATTGAGACAAAAATCTAAAGACTCTTCAGAAGCTTTTATGAAGCTTAGGGATACATAATATTTTTCAGAACCAAGTAATCACCACAATGTAACCATATTTTCCAAAATGCATTCATATAGTGTCAGCATAAGATTTAATAGGCTAAATGGCTTATTAACTCACATTTCTAACTGAGGCACATTTATGTTTTTAAACAAATAACGATTATTCTTTCTTATTTTCCTGTTAATAGGAAGATTTTTTCTGTGGTGAGAAGTTCTATCTGCAATACACAAAAGTAAACTCCAACCTTCAGAAAATGCACTTTATCTACTTAGTGAGCAATGATTAACTTCTTCACTTTTCTTGTGGGTAATGTATAATACAGACTTTGTATAACAGCCTACTGTAGTCAGCATGTATGTAAAAGCCCACATAATTCTGTCTTTTAGCAGTAAAAATTCCAAATTTGTGTTTTAATAGTTTACTGATTCCTCATTTTGCTACAAGGCATTCACAATTCTTGGTTTTAGTCTATGAAAACATGGATTATAGACATAACAGGCATCAGACCTTTGTTGTTAAACTGAAGCAACATCTGTGCACCTCTGGTCACCATGTCTTGGTGCTATGGAAGCCCTACTCCTGGGTTGTTCCCCTGATGCTGTTGTGGTCAGGTTAATGGTGAAAGGAACTACCCACTACACAGACATGGTTAGTGCAACTGGAGGCTATCAAAAGATCTAAGGTTTTTTTTAACATGTATTTTTCCCAGCATTGGCGTTCTCAGACTGGGCCTTGTTCTGGAACATAGTCTCTGAAATTCCAGATCTGTAAGTCCAGGCACAGTTTTTAAGACACTATGTTAGAAAAGATTCTTGCATGTCCCAAATGGGTCTCTTCTAGATGTCCAGATGCCATCAGAAAATGTTTGGGGTTTTTTGGTTGGTTGGTTGGGTTTTTTGTGTATATTCTTTTTTCTAACATCATAATGGGAGGAGGAAATAAAGTATCTGGTGGATTTGCAATAGGGTAGCATGTCAAGTATGAAAACTACTGGGACAGATTACTGTCCTGATCTAAGCAAACTTATGTTCCACATGGTCTGTATATACTAAAATGCAAACAGGTTGTATTCAAATGCAAGCCATTCCTTTCAAACTATCCTGCTGAAGGGAGTCTCTTCACTATCCAACCCAAAATGGAAACTAACATGTTGGAAGAAGATTGTAAGGGAGAAATTTTACAGTCTCCATGCAATTCAAAGATAATCTGTTGTAACAAATTAAGCAGAGTCAATGTACCCTTTTACTGATTATGAGAAAAAGAACACCAGGGAAAGATAGGAAATATCTGTGTCTGTGGCAGAGCTATATGCAGAAAGTAATGTGAACACTGCAACCACTGCAATGTCAGTGTTTACTGCTTCATATGTGCCATGTTATTTCTGATTTTATTTCATTAATCATAAGCAATCCAACTGAAAGAGACACAAAACTGACAAAATCCATATTTGACATATGCAAAATTTAGTAGTCCAAAAGAAACAGATATAAACTCTACCCATTAGGTTATGTGATTCAGTGTTTAATTCAGAAAAAAGGTTAAGTCTGTAACTTCATACATCATGAAAAGACACATACTAACAAACAGTAGAAAAACAGTAGTACTAGAACTATGAAGGCACTTGTCTTCCTGTGTTCATTCACAGTTTTATGATTATTTCTGTGCAAAGACAGGTATGATAGGCCATACTTACAAACTATGTATGTCATGGCTGTGTAATTGTACAGTGTCCTTTTTAAAGTACGTATTAGAAGGATAGATGACTAGCTGCTAGCTGATCATTCTTTTCTGCAAGTGTCAGTTTTAAAGTGTGGTGGGTTGAACCTTGCTAGATGCCATGTATACACCAAAGCCTCTCTATGATTTCCTTCTTCAGGGCAGAGAAGATACAATGAAAATCTTTGGGCAAGATAATTTCAGAGAGAGATCATTCTCCAGTTACCATCAGGGAAAAATCAGAACCACCTTGGACAAATTAGTTTATTGTCATTAAATCAGAGTAGGATAATTAGAAATAAAAACTAAACTTGAAAACACCTTCCCTGCACCCCTCTCTTCTTCAGTGGCTCAGCTTCATTCCCAGATTCTCTACCTCCTTCCTCCAGTGGCACAGAGGAATGAAGAATGAGGCTTGCTGTCAGTTCATCACATGTTGTCTCTGCCAGTCCTTCCTCCTCACACTCTTCCCCTTGTCTACCATGGAGTCTCTCTCATGGGAGACAGTTCTCCATGAACTTCCCCTTCCCAGGAGCTGCATTTTTTTCTCAGACTCCTCCAGTGTGGGTCCCTTCCACAGGATACAGTTCTTCAGGAACAGATTGCTCCTGCGTGGGTTCCCCACAGGATCTGAAGATCTGTCAGCAAACCTGCTTTAGCATGGGCTCCTCACTCCGTGGTACCCACTCCATGGTACCAGAGTCCCTCTGAGGAGCCTGCTCAAGTACAGACTTCTCAAGGGGTGGCTACCTCTTTCAGGCATCCACTTGCTACAGCATGGGGTCCCCCACAAGATGCAGGTGGATATCTGCTTCCCTGTGGAGTCCACAGGCTCAGCAACATACCCTGACTCACCCATGGTCCTTCCCACGTGTTTCAGGGTAACCTCTGCTCTGATGCTCGGTGAACCTGCTCCCCCTTCTTCTCCAGTGACCTTGGCATCCACAGAGCTGTTTCTCTCACATTCTTACTCTTTTGTTTTGGGTAGCCAAAACAAAAGTTGCTGTTGTGCATCAACGTTTTTCCCCTTCTTGAATCCTTTATCCCAGCAGCGCTACCACTGCCACTGATTGGCTGTCATGGCCAGCAGCCTACCCATCTTGCAGTCAGCTGGCATTGACTTTATTGAACATGGGAAAAACTTCTAGCAGTTTCTCACAAAATCCATCCTTGTAGGTCCACCATTACAAAATCTTGTCATGCAAACGCAATACAGAATATTGGACAAATAGAGTATTTGTGCAATATAATTAGATTTTGCATAAAAATCTTAACATCTTTAACATCTCTAAGTGAGCACTCAACCTTTTATTCAGATGATGTCCCAGTCTATTGTTTGAAATCATTATGTGTGGCATGATTTAGCTGTGACTTAACACTTAAAAATTTTAAAAATACCCTTTCTTATCTATAGTGTAATAAACTTATTAGTATCTAGCACTGTCCACTGAGAACTGGTGAGGTCTAGAATATTCTACATTTTGCAGGCTATTTCTTATAAACATTCATCATTCTCTAGGTCTTTGGAATTCAAACAAATTGATTTTCTGTACATGTTAGAACACCATCCTGCAGACCCTTGAAATTGATCATAACAATTCTCAATACGAGTAAATTTGGTTGTTTCCAGCATGGCTGCTCATAATGGTAAATTCTTGTAGAATTGAGTCTTTATCTTATATTTTCATTTTTCCTTGTTTTGAATAATGAAATCAAGCTGCAGACAATCTCATTAGGCAACAGCATCAGCATATATAATATGAAATATAAGTCAGACTGCTTAAAGTCAGTGAATGTAAGGTAAAAATATATATTTCCAAGAATAGCAGCCTAGTACTGGTATGACATAGAAAGTAGTAGCCTAAATAGTACCTGCAGCCAAACTGAAGAAGTTGTTTAGGAATATTGCATTCACTGAAATGAAGAAACTCATAAACATCAGTGTAAACATCTCTCTAGCAGATGCAATACCAACCAAATCTCATGCCAAGAAAGATGAGGTATGTCACATCTAACTAGCACGGGTGTTGCTTTTGCAGGAAGGTAGTTGTCCTGGTTTTAGTAGCCAGGCTCAGTTTGTCACTGTGTGGGTGTGTATTCTAAAGCCTCTATGCCATTTTTGCCCACGAACTGCTCACAATGGCACATTGGCAGGTATTGTCTAAGGCACACTCCACCCCTCAGGCTACAAGATGGGTGCTTTGGAACTTCTGTGAGATAAGAAAATTCACCTGCCTCCACACCCACCTGAGGGGTCATGACTGCTAAATGGGCCATCAGGGACGCCAAAAATAAGCCATTGTTTATCTCACAGATAAATCACCCATTGTTTAAGTCTCCACCCTGGGGGAGGGACTGGACGGAGCCTAAGTGGTTATAAGCTGGGGTTTGGGACTGGGAGCTCTCTTCAGATCCAGAGGAGGACCAGAGCCACGATCAGACTGAGACTGCCACCAGATTTCAACCATCGCTTTCACCAGCAGGTATCTTGTTTTCTTTTTACTTTGAACTCAGGGGGGCCATGTGGTGCTCAGCACAGAGTTGGTGAGTTCCACTCTGCTTGTGCCCCACTGTGTTGGGCTGTACATCTGGTGTTTTTTGTGGCACAAATAGATTTTCTTTTCTGTTTCAGTTTATTTTTTTGTGCTCTTTTAATAAATTATTATTCTGACTTGCAATCCCACTCTGAGTTGGATTCATTTCTCCTACTGGTTTAAATCTAAACCAGCACAGTAGTCAAGAAGAATCTGAATTTGACTGAAGTTTGTGGCTTCAGGAAAAAGAGAACAGGGCTGATGGGGATGGGGATGTCAGGGAAATCAGAGCTAAGCAAGATGCAGGATTTAAGCTACAGGACTGTTACAAAGATTCTACAAGGATCATCCTTCTTCGATATTTTATTCTAATAAAGAGTGGATATTTTCTTATATCACAGCAATATATATTGTTTAAAAGCAAGGAGCAAAAGCAATATAAATTTTTCACTCTTCTTTTACATATTTACTTGTCATAGTAAACAAATACTCTTACTTAGAGCAAACCAGTAGACAAAAGTAAGGAACTAGGAAGTCAAAGAATATTCATTTAAACCATTACTTTTAAAGTTCAACAGTGCAC
Organism: Formicarius rufipectus; assembly: GCA_013399695.1. Classification (NCBI taxonomy): domain Eukaryota; kingdom Metazoa; phylum Chordata; class Aves; order Passeriformes; family Formicariidae; genus Formicarius; species Formicarius rufipectus. The sequence goes on along the minus strand of VXAU01000973.1, from coordinate 72,101 downwards.
ACAGGTCAAGAGCAGGGTGTAGGTCTTTTGCCAGCAGTGTTATAATAGTACCTCTATGCTCAGAAGAATGGTCCAAGCAAGTACTACAACAGCAGTACCTAAATCTGGCATGTGCACATTTGTAACTAGAGCATTTTTTATGGATTTATACCTTGTAATACATAGTCCTCATTCACAGCATTATAGCAAAATGTTCCATACAAGAACATTAACAACTAGAATCCATCTAGTGTGGATTAAATGTAAGCATGCTGTTAGTTGTGTTAACTATCAGTTTTTAGGTAAACATGAAAGTTCAGTACTGAGAGTATTCTCTCATGGTTACATTCTTGCTCAGGCTAGAGCTTTTTGAAAGTAACTAAGCATCTTCCCTTGTGTAAGTATATTGATTGCACGAGTAGCTCTTTATCTCATTTACAAATCAATCTCATGTACTACAAAAACAGGAAATGCAAAAGACTATCTGGGCATCATTGACCCATTCTTCTCAAATCTGGCAGACAGTCGTACAGCATAAAGTTTATTTGTTTAAGTGTCTATTTTGCACCATTCTGACACCTCAGAAAACATACTCATGGGAACTCTGTATTTTTAGTATGTCAGTACTAAATTTAATTAGAACTGTTTTCCTCAATGAGTTGTTTTATCCATGTGTGTTTTTCACCTTTGTATTTTCAAAGCCTCACAAAAAATCCTCAACGATAAAGGCACCTGATGTTAGAAGCCGGAAACTGAAGAAAGATGAAAAATGAATACTTAATACCTTATACAATCAATCCTTTGTTATACAAGGAAATCTGATTAAATTTGTATTAGATGACTGTATTTGGATTTAGTTTAAATGCATATGAGTTTCTCCATTTCCTGAAAGACCAGAAAGTAGAATTTTGCTATTTCCTCTATTGTTTAATCTGATGCTTTGATTCTCTTGGTTATTAGTACATTTAGACAAAGTTGCTGATACTAACTTCCTATTCAAAAACATGTAAAATTGTGACACTGTTAAGAAAAATGTAAATTTAAGTATAATCTATTGGATGTGTTTCACTTGGAGAAAACTTGAAAACAATACTCAGGTCCCAAATGTTTCACATTGTCTGAATTTTCTATTTGTTTAATTTGAAACAAAATGAAACTCTGAAAATACACTAAATAATTTCGAAAGAGTAGAATTTGTGAAGAAAAATGCACTATGTATAAAATCAATATAAGAAATAAAACATAACTACCTCTAGAACAAATCAACCTTTGTGTTCTTGTCTGGGATTATCACAATGTTAGTTCACTCTCAGAAGTGAAATGTCAAGCGGAAATGTCATAAGACTCCGGAACAGATTTTCTTTTATGATCTGACTGTTTAAAATAATCTGCTTTTGGCAAAGAGATCTTTTTTAGTCCATAACAGTGAGTAAAAAATTCAACTGAGGCAGAGGCAGGTTGAAGAAAATGAATCTGGCTAATGCACAGCACAATGATATCCTGGGTCTCTGCTTGGTACTAAATCTAGGAAGACTCTCAAGTTGGTTTAATTCATACCAATGTTTGCCTTATTCAAATTCTGTCTGGAATAGCTCCTATTGGTAGAATAATCTGGACTAAATGATGAGATATTGTACCAGAAGGTAGAATAGAGTCATACTAGGACTTTCTTACCCCAGTGTAGGGACAAATAGTTTATCCTAGTTTGTCTGTACTGCTGCTATCATGGTAATTTTGTCTTAAGATTTCTTTGAAACATGACCCACTTACATATAGTTAATTTGTTATCTTGAAGGGTCAAGTGTGATGAAAAAGTGTTATTCAATTTACAGGATCATAAATTATATAGATGCATTAGCTCTGGATAACATGAATTTCACTTTTCCTAACTACCTTGTATAGCTTAAACCTGTACTACTCTGAATATTTTCTGTGTATATGTTTCCTTTTACATATTTATTCCTCTCTTCCTGAACATCATGCAAATTACCTTGTTTTGAGACAAGGGCAATTCTGTTATGAGGTTGTGAGAATTACAAAATACTATAACTGACAGACTGACCAGAAAAAAGAAATTCCAAAAGAATGAAATCTGACATAAACCTACTTTTGTTTTACTGTTAGAAATTATTAAAAACAACAATCCTACTCACATTTTATGTATAGTAATATGAAGGATTATCAAAGTAGAATTTCTTTATTTTGCTAGCAGAATTCTCCCTAAAAGTGTGAAGACAGACAACAGAAGTTGTGAAAGAAGAATTTGTTTTCCTCATCGAATTTTATTATATTAGTAGCTCCATTGGGTTTGCAGTAATAAAACTTCAATACATTAATTTTTTTATCATACACAAAATTAATGGTATAAGGAGATTAATACTCTTACAGCACAGGTTTCAGAGCAGTAATAATTCAGCTGGTTTTCATTCTTATTTGATAAGAGATACTTATAAAACACATCTTTGTGAGATGAATCAGAGGAAAAATACCTTCTATAGTCATGGTCAAAATGTAGCCCAGGTAAGGACTGTAAATCCTGACAGGCTTGCCTTTTTGATCTTTAAATCATAGCTCCCTTTTATAGCCTATAGGAAGCCTGGAAATTTTGGAATCTTACTCACTGTCATTTTGCCCTTAGCACAGTTAAAAAAATCCTGTATTGAAGGATTAGAATACTGTCCTTCACAGTAGTAGAACTTGAACATCTTCTGACTTGGCTTCTGACCTGGCTTGTCCTTTGGCGAAGACACTCCTAAAATAAACATAATAATAGATTTTGGGTTTTTAGATGTCACTTACACAGTTAAAAATAACTTTAAAAAAAATACGAGAATAGTGAAAATATAGTCTGTGCCTCATCCAAGACAAAAACCACTCCTGAGTAGTTCTACAAAGACAAAAGATAAAACCATGCTTCTATTGTGAGATACCATTTAATTGGAGGCATGAAAGACCATAAAATGAACGAGTGGTTTAGGTTGGAAGGAATCTTAAAGATGACCTAATTCCAATCTCCTTGCCATGGGAGGAGAACCTTCCACTGGACCAAGTTCCTCAGAGCCCCATCCAACCTGGCCTTGAACATTTGCAGAGATGGAACATCCACAACTTCTCTGGGTAACCTGTGCCTCACCACCCACCCAGTAAAGAATTTCTTCCTAGTATATAATATAAATATACTATTTCAGTTTAAAGCAATTCCCTCTTGTTCTGTCACTACAACTCACTGTGATAAGTCCCTTTCTCGTAGCCCCCTTCGGGTACTGGAAGGTACCTTAAGATCTTCCAGAAGGCTTTTCTTCTGCTGGCTGAAACCAGGTCTCAGCCTGTGTTCATAGGAGAGGTCCTTCAAACGTCTGATCAACTTTGTGGTTCTCCCATGGAGCTGCTCAAGCAGGTCTGCAGCTTTTTTATGTTGGGGGCTGTACACTAGGTGGAATCTTTACCTTCTTTATGCCTATCGTGAACAGTGGGTTAATTTACCAGAGATGTGATTCCATACTGGACACGAAGTTTAGGTTTTCAGAACACTTTCAGAAAATACTTTCACAGAAGATGATACAGATGATACTGCTTATTCTATCAAAGATATCCATCCACTGAATGATTTTTCTTACAAGTTCATAAACAAAAAGGAATGTTTTATTTCTGTATATATTTATCTCAGTGTCAGAGGAGTCACAAGGTGCAATGATGACACTGAGAATAGTCAACAGATCCTGTTTATCAGCCTAAGAGAGCAAATGAGTACTAAAAAAGAATTCACCATTCCAAAAGAGGAAATCTGTGGGAAAATGTCACATGTTCACTTCTCTGTAAGAGATTTTAGTAGTTGCTCTCATAATGTCTCAGAAAATGAAAGGGAGGAAATAACTTTAGAATTGCCTTCTAAGACCTCCTTGAGAAGGTACAACATATGGGCACTCTGAGATCTGGCCACAGACCACACTCCCCTGAAAGACCTATGCAGCATTTCAATTTCTAGGATAGCCCACTGTGCTGGTGAAGGGCTCTGCACTCAAATTCTTAGACAGACCTTACAGAATGCCTCTTTGTCAAAAATATGTTTTCTATTTTGTTTGAAGTTGAACATGGTAACAAGTGGCTTGCTCATTTTTTTCAGAAGAATTTAGCCAGGAAGTTTAATTAATACCGCTCCTTTAGGAAGAAGTAATGGAATGCTTTTTATCCCTTAAAATATTGTATCAAATATATTGCTTATGCTAAATAATTAAACAGCTAGTCAGACTGGAATGACTTGCTGTTAAATTATAAAAATGCCCAGTGCCCAAATAGGTGAAAAATAAATATTATTTTTAAAAAGTGATGAAATGAAGCAAAATGCAGAAAATGAAGTGCATAGAATCAGACTATAATATTCTGAATCATCAAGCATTTTCTAACTGAAATTGATGTGGCAGTATCTCATTGGTGTATTTTCCTAAAAGAGAATACTATGTATTATACAGTAATGGTACAGGTCCAAGATTCAGCCAGGAGATAAAGTCCCTGGATCAGCATCCAGATCTTGGCAATCATTACTGAGATTCCTGTTTGAATAGGATTTTGTCTGGATATTGTTATATCAATGTATTTTTTCTAGGAATTCATCCTATATTTTTAGTCACATGAAGAAAACTGGTAGGAAGAGAACTGTCTTCAGTATGGGTTTTGGAAGGCAAGGGTGCTATTTGTCTCATCCTGCATATCTCAACTCCTGTAAATGTATGTATTTGAATTGATTAAAAATATTCTTGATTTAAAAGAAGATTTTTATTCACAAATTTAAATAAAAATATTGACTTAGTTACACAAGATCATTAAAAGAATATATGAAAACAAACTCCAAAAGTTTTCTAAACAAATTAAAAAGACATAAAATGAGTTTGGAGAGGTTACAAATGCAGCTTGGTGCAGTCATTAAGATATTCAATGTTTCATACGGTTTCGCTCATAGCAGTGTTTGGAAGTAGAGACAAATAATGAAGCAGGTCTGACTTTTTACTTTGGTTCTGTGTATTCCACTTTCTTCGTTTTCTTAATTTCCTCACCTTTTTACCACTGGGAAAGCATAACTTTAGTAACTGGTCTTCTTTTCCATATTTCTTATCGTCTGAGTTGGAAGCATTTTCCTCTCACACCTTAGCTTTTTTTTCTCTAGTCATCTATCTAGTTTTCTGGTCTTCTGATTTGCTTAATCTCTCACAATGTATTTCTGAACTTTTCTGAAAGTATTTGGTCTTAAGCTTATTTGGCCTCAAACCTATTCTGTCATTAAAATCTGGTCATCTTAAAATAAAGGACTCTGGACTAACAGAAAGAGGGATTAATTTCCATTTTGGTTTCCTCTGTCTCACTTTTTTTTTTTCATTCCTCTGAGAAAACAGAGATATTTTTGCTCTCTGATGGTGGTAGAAATTAGTTAAAAAAAAAAACAAAACACAAAACAAACAAAAAAAAAACCAAACCAAACCAAAACAAACAAAAAAACAAAAACAAAAAAACAAACAAAAAAAAAACAAAAACAAAAAACAAACAAACAAAAAAAAAAGAAACAAAAAAAAACAAAAAAACCAAGCAAACAAAAAAACCAAACAAACAAACAAACAAAAAACAACAACAACAACAACAACAACAACAACAAAAAAAAAAAAACAAAAAAAACAAACAGTTAGGGCTGCCTATAGTTATGTTTATACTCAGAGTTTTCACATTCAGAGTTTCTAAAACACATATTCATGAGGCTAAACTCTCCAGGTAAGTATTTATATTTTCTAAGTCTTGTTCACCTTTCAGAAATCTGGGGCAAGTTTTTTTGAAGTTTACCTTATTCACTAGAGTAAAATGAAACTTATTCCATGAGAAATTGGAAGAAAACCAAAAATAATTTTCCCAGATAGGCACATGACATGTCTTTTTTTACCAGAACCAGAAAAAATTCAGCCCACTTAGGAAAGAAAAAATCTTAGAGAAGAAACAGTCTAAATCAGTTCTTATATATATACGTTCCCTGATTGTATTTCATTGCTTCTGTATAATATTCAGCCTTATTTTTTCTTATCATTCAATTTTGTCAATGACTTTTAAAGTCAATTTTAGGAACACTCCATTTGCAGAGGCAGGAAAGTGCCTACTAGAAGGTCAGAAAAGCAAAAGAGTTCTCCAGAATGTTCTTGGAGTTAAAAAAAGGCCGCAACAGTCAGCTATCATGTCACTTTCGTGTGACTGCTTCATTGCCAATGGCCTCTACCTACTTTTTCGCAAAATCTCTTGTAAAGGGTTCTTGATTAATTACATGAATAGAGGAGGGGTCACAGGTGTGCCTTGTACCCACTTAATCTTTTTTCTAGTAGATAGCAGCAAATGACAATTTGACTCCTACACAATCTTTTCCATGATATGCAGCATCACACAGTGGGGTGTATGTATTCTATTTTAAGTAGAATTTTGCTATTACCTTTTGATTTGAGGGCTACGGTATGTGAACAGTAGCTTCTACAGAAAGCAGTACTAACCAGAAGTGACAACCTTCTGCTGTCCTACGCCAACACAAATTGTGCACTTCCATAGAGCTGTGAAAATGAATGCACATCCCTGTTGCAACAACACATGTTACCAAGGGTAAATTTCCAAGGCACCTGTCTGAACCCAGTGTTTCTTAGTACCCCTTGCTTTTTCTCATGAATTCTTGTGCCAAAATTCAGCTATAGTCGTATATGGGAGCAGATGGTGAAACCCACTGCTGTGTCCAAGTAGGCTGGTGGGCATAGTTATCTGATGTGTTTAGAGATATGATAGCAAGCCAAGCATCTCTTTTTACTCACCACCTAGGGATATGCTCTCAAGTAAAGAGAGATCCCCCTCTGAGTAGAGTAGTTGCCAGATTTCAAAACATTTGCTGAATGTTTGAAGAATTTCATTTGTCCCTAGAAATAATACTGTTTAATAGCCAGATTTTTATAGCTACTTTTTAAAGTGTCTTCCTAAACTGATGCTAAGTGTAAATATATAATCTTCACATAAAAGTCATGTTGTATTTTGAATATTTACAAGTTTTTTTAAGAAGAAGTACTGTGACCCATGTTCCATAACATAATTGGACATCTGTTTGTGAGGCCAGCTGACTCAATTAACTCTAGAGGTTGTGCCTGGTAGGGAAGAGGAAACTACCGTTGGTGATTTCCTAATGAACTTATGCAAGTCGGTATTCCCAGTTGCTAGCTAACATAAGGGCAAAATAAAATTTCATTTTCTAAAGTATGGTTCATTATTTTTTGCAGTGCTTTTCAGGCTCAGAAATGTTGCTATCTCCAAATCTAATTAATTAAGACCAGTGGTTTTATGTCATCTTGTCCATTCAATCAGATAAATGGTGCTTACCTATTTCTACCCATATAAATTGTGCATCACAAAATGCTAAACCTTGCCTTCATTACCCAACATGCAGTTCTAGTAGAATTGATGTTATTGTTCAAAACTTTCCACTCCTATTGAGGAAACATAGCTCATTACCACAGAAATAAATCTTGATATGCAAATATCACTCTGTAAATGCTCTCTGAAAATACGTTACCTTTGAGGAAAGGTTGATTTCAGCTAAACAGATTTGGTGCTGTTCAGAAAAAATGTAGCTACAAATAAGTTTCTGAAGACTTTGTAATCAAATCTGATTATGAGTATTATCAGAGAACTTAGTACTAATATGTTTTTTTTCAAAAATTAACTTTACCTAAGACTGTCTAAGGTAAGATCAAGCCACACCTGGAAGTGATATAATCAATTAAATGGATATGAGTTACTGTTTAGAGGTTCATTCACAATACACAGAAAAACCATTACAATTAGATTTAGAATTAGTCAGCAAATTTTGATTAACATTAGAAGTCAAGTAAGTATATGCACTCTTTTGCAGGACAGCAAGGAACTATTGAAGGAAGCGCTTGTAAGAAGGCTGATGACTTAACACTGGACAATGTCTAGATCCATGCCACTTCTAGTGGTACTCCTTTAACACAGAGTAGTGAAAATCAAATTTAGTTATGAAAGAAGCAGCTGCTGGAGAAAACTACCTTCTAAGTGCAATTATTTTAAAGTGAATTATATTTTCATCATGAATACGCAAGAGCTCACTGTGACTTTCATTCCATCACATGACAAAACTATTTGGAAAAGCGTATGGTACAGTCTTCAGCACCAAGTCATATTCTTTGTTTTCTTTGGTGGTCTACCAGACCTAAGTTTGCAAAGTTCCAGGGCAAAATTAAAATTTCTCTTTATCATATTTTCATGGATTTTACTGCTTATCTTTGTTTATTAACTAAAGCACTACTAACATTTAATATTTCATTATCTGACATAGCATTTGGTTCCTATGAGAGCAGTTTGAATCACTTCTAACAAGCTAACTTTTTGAAATGATATTTCATCCCTAACTGTATTAACTACTTAACTATATTTAACTATGTAATTATTATTCTCATCATGTTATGAATATTACTTACATATAAATGTGTCTGTGATCTTAATGACCTTTGGTAATTTAGGAGTATCACCAATATTATCACCACACATCACAAAGACGTTATTTAAGCCTTACGTGAACTGCAGCATGAAGAGAACTGAATGTGAACTTAACTATAAGCTACCTCATTAAGTAAATATGAATCACTTCCATGCATTCTACAGAAGGAATATGCATATCCAAGCAATATTCAGGTCAGGTTTTGCTGTAAAATCTCAGTGCTGGGACCTGTGCAGCTACTGAGGCACTATTTAGTGGTAAAACCTCTACAAATTTCCTGGAAATGCTCATGCATTTTCACAAACATGTAAGCAGGAGAACAGGGAATTCATTATACGACAAAATTGGTTATAAGAGTCGTGATTTGGGAGAACAAAGAAAAGCAAGTTCCAGTCTAAAGATCTTACTCAAGTCTCTGGCTGTATACACAAGAGAGTGTGAAACAGATGTACTGAAATACACAGGCTTAGGCTTCATTCAGCTACATGGAACAGAAGTAGTCTTGTGAAATATGCTTCCTACAACAGCCAAATCTAGCCCTTGATAAAGGGTTCCTACACTTTCTTAAAGAGACATTAACTATTTTTCAACCAACTGGGAGTAATTTTATCAACAGTTCTTTCCAAGGGCCCACAACATAGTTAGCACAAATAAGTGTAGTTGTAGGATTATTAAAGATGGGCAATTATGGCTTCTTGTGTCAAAGTCTACATCATTTGTGTACAGATAGTGAAATGATGAAAGCCAGAATATTTTATATAGCAGCATCAGAGTTTTATTTCTGCATTGTAATTTATTTCTTCATATAGTAAAAGCTCGCATATGCAAAAACCATGGGGCAGAGTATAATTAAGGTATCACACACATATATTGTATTTCTAATAGAATTTCTCAATGAAAAGCATGAGTTCCACTCTGGAAGGTAAGTTGTTTGTTATGAGAAAATAAAGAATTTACTGTTTTAATTGCTTGTCTTTTTTTTTCTTTCAGTTACAATAATAAAAGTAAAATTCATGATTTGGCTTGCTAATTTTATTTTACTTCTTTCCAGAGTGATAATGTATTTTTAATATATATTTCACGTAATCATTTAGGTCAGAAAAGACCCCTAAGGTCATTGATTCCAGCCGTTAACCCAGTACCACCAAGTCCACCAGTAAACCATGTCCCTAAGTGTTGCATCTACGTATCTTTTAAATACCTCATGGGATGGCAACTCAATCACTTTCCTGAGCATCCTATTCCAGTGCTGGACTATGCTTTCAATGAATATTTATCTTAATATCCGACATCAACCTCTCCTGACAGAGCTTAAGGCCATTAAATTCTTCCAGCAGCCTGTAAAACCTTTTGTCTACCTTTTCATCCTGACTCTATAACTCTCTCACAAACACTTGACTTTATCATCATTATCATTAAGATCTAGAAAATCAAAACACTTCCTGACATCTGGGGCTACTCCACCATCTCTCTTTCCCTGCCTATCCCTTCTGAAGTGTTTATAGCCATCCACTGCATCACTATAGTTTTGTAAGTCATTCCACCATGTTTCCATGATGGCAACTACATCATAGTAATCATGCTGCACAATGGCTTCCAGCTCTCCTGTCTGCTGCTCATGCAGAATACATTGGTGTAGATGAACTTCGGCTAGACTGTTGATCCCACCATTTTTGGGGAAGAAGCCTTAATTTCTACGGAACCTTGCATCTTTTGAATAGTTTTGTTTATCAAGACACTTTGAAAGCTTTTCCTCCTTATTTAGCAGAAGACAGTTCATGAGTTTTTCAGTTACCTAAAACACAACAGCATTTCCTGGAAAACCAGCAGCATGTTGACTGAGTTCAGCAATTCAGTGATGAGAGATCTCATTATGGACAGCTTTGAGCAGTATAGACCCTTTCATTTAGAAAAAAACTAACAATTTCCATGCACAGTAAAAAGAACTGGCCTTCTATGTCTTCAAATACTGAAAAATGTGTTCAGCCTTTTTAAATAAAAAAAAAGTCTGAAGTTACAATTACCTTGCTGTATTTGTGACATAAACAGGTAATTACAGAGAAAAAAATGCTAGGACTAAACATCAAAGGTTGTTGATTTGAAGCATTATTTTTGTGAATGGATTTGTTTCATATTAAAAGGCAATTGATAATGAGGACATTACTTTTCAATTAATGGAAAAAATAAGGTCTAGAAGTTTAAGAACAAAAATAATTCACTTTGCAACAAGGAGTTGTGCCTCCAGGCAGCTAAGAAGTAATTTTTACTATCTGTGCTGTTTTTTGAATGAAGCAGCTATATCTTAAAGTGTGAATTACTGCAGTAGTTCTTTGTGTTTCTGAAAAATATTTTAAATGATTGCTGCCATAAAATATTCAATTCTACTTTCACCCCTCAGCAAATGCTACCTTATCAGATACACTTTGATAAAAGACTATGCCATTTCTGCTTTAAACACTAGGGATATTTATACTTGTATTATCTGCCTCTGGCAACACTCTGAGAAATTATTATTAATGCTTGCAAAGTAAAGCATTATGGCAATACAAAGCATTGTAGTATTGAAATATGAATGCATAGGCAGTGTGAACATTTCTTTATTATGAAAGTGTCAGTTCCATTCTTAAAACTGAGTTGAAATTTGCATATCACATAACACAAAAGTAAAGGTAAAGAAGACTTTTATTCAGATGTGTTCTTGTGGGTGTCTTGAGTCCTATGAATAGGCTTTTGTAGGAAGGTATGTTTACATAAATCAGGAGCATCTCTGACTAGATTTAGCAACAAATCCAAAAGCTAATTTATAACATTTGAATACCCAAACTCATTAATTTCTTGAGGTCATTTCAAGCTCATAACCAAATAATTTAACAAAATATTTCAAACAAGTTTTCTTTGTTTCTCAGATCTTATCTGGCAACTTAGTACTGTTCATGTAGGGACGAAAAAAAACCCAAACATGTTCATTTCATTTTTTTTCCTTTTCTTCACTCTCTCACTTGACTAAATGGAGCATAGAAAGGCTTCTCATCTAGTTTTTTAACATCTCATATTTTATCATCTGGGGTCATGAGAAAGAGATGGCAATATGAAAGGAAGGAACAGAGGCATAACTACAAAAAACGACTGGGTTTTGAGCATGCTGCATCCCAACCATTTGAAATAAAAACATGGTACAGAGTGATATAAGGAAAGCTACTGTAAGAATCCAATCTTGAAACACTGTAAAATTCAGGATAGAAAAGTAGTTTAAAAGATTCCCTGTACTTTCAAACAAGGATAATAGTTGTGTGTTCTTTACCTTAAGTGAGAGGATTCATGCAGTCTTACTGCAAGCTGAATAAGGAAGTTTTTTTCACATCCACTTAGGAAGAATTCTAATAGTGCAGGAATCCTCACTGTATTTTACAAGGCCTCACTAGCTGCATTCATCAGAGAGGTTCAGCTCAAAATGTGTTTTTGTACTTCCAAAGTTTGGGATTTGAATTTCACAAAGATAGCTTCAGCAAGATGAACATAATGAAGTGGTTGGTATGATCATTTGAAGGTAAATACTAGGAATACAGGGTTTACGTGGCAGCTCAGTGTTTCTTTGATTATGGTTGTCATCTGAGTTTGTAGAGAGAAAGGAGAAAATACTGAGAAAGTATTTCATATTTGATGGAAAACAGTTTGATAGTTATTTCACATTCATGTGCGTTACATACATGAGAAGAGAAAAAAATATTGCTGCCTTACTATTAGTTTTCTAGATGTTCACCCAGGCTACAGTTCTTTAATCTCCAGTTGAACATGTTCTTTGAAAACTGCATGTTTTAAACTGTCTGTATCTAAATTCCCATAACAAATCAATTTGCATCCAAAACTGTGCCTCTTCAGACTTCCTTCATATTTTTTTCTTATTGTCTGTCTAACATTTAAGTATGGACCTCTTTTTTTTTCCTTTGCATTTCAGTTGGTGTGCAGCCTTGTTCCTTCTTTCACAAATCTTTGTGATTTTTCTTCCATCACAAATTTACAAATATCCCATTAACACAATGTCTTGGTCTAAAGGAAAATACTAGGGTGGAGACTCCAATAAATGAACTCCATTTTTATTAAAACCTTTCTTTTTCTCACCAATACAGAAACATTAAATTTGAAGAGATATAACTTTAAAAATAACAGTTTACTGATGAGAAACATAGCAACAACAACAAAATACAAACAGAACAGCCCAAACAAACAACTGACCAAGACTGCTCCTTGTTTCTCCCTACCCATTTTGTACACCAGCAAAAATGGTGACCAACAGCGGTCTTCCCTCTCCTCACTGTCAGAACAAAGAGAAAATACTGTAGCAGACAAAATCTCCATGGTTTAATGCCCTTCCAGCTAGATAAAATACGCGAGGAAACAGAAGCAAGGCAAAAACCTGGAAGGCTACATCATCTGAAAAGAAGTCAAATTGCTGATAGGCCAGCGTGGATCCCAGCACCACAGCAATACTGACACAGAGCGTCCCTTGCCCCCAGCCACAGACCTGCCCCCAGCCTTCGCTCCAGCTCAAACACTCTGCAAAGCTCCAGGAATGTTACTGGAGAAAAGCACCCCCTTTGGGCTTGGACTCCACTGTGGTTCCAATGGCAGGCTCTGACTCAGCTCCCAGGAGCAGGGTAGTGACAAGGAGAGTAGAGCTAAAGTAGTGGCCCAGAGAGTTTGTTTCATTTTCATTTCTCTCTGGCTGTGGCTGCCACTGCCCCAGCAGTTCCTCATAGTTCAACTAGGCTGTTTCAGCTTGGTTTAATTGTATAACTAACATTGCCACCAGATTTGAGCTACTAACATAAGAAACAGAAATACTGAAGATTAATACAAAAGCGAATAGATACATTTTAAGGTCTTGAACCACACAACCTTTGTGAAAACTAACAAAGTGAAGTTAAACAATTGTTTTCTGCAACCCATTACTCTGTGTTCTTTGGCAGTGTACAACTGGACTGTTTTAATATCAGCAAAAGGTCTTCACCTAGATTTCCAGTTATAGAATTTTCTAAAACTCTAGCAATATACATGCAAATGGTCAATCTTGAGTGTTTAAGCAGCAGTTATTGAGGACTCACGGAATTCATTTTAGACACTTACTTGAGTATGTTCGGGAAAATTTCTTTAATACTAACACAGTAACTCAATAGGGATAAGGATATATAAATTATTATTAAGTTCAAGATAGAATTGTGCTATCATAGAAGACACTGGGAGTTTTAGGTGCTAGGTGCTTTCTCGTTGTTTCATTTGAAACTAGGTTTCAACCATTCATGCACAGTTGTTGATTTCAGGATTAATGACACAATGACGCTTTTTAGGCAATCATTTCTGTATGACTGTGAAAAGTGGGGCTTTATTTTGCCTAACCATTCATGTTTAGATCTATTATTACAGACTTCTTAAATGTTTCATTTAGAACACAGATTCTGGAGTTTTACACTACGTGTCTATAATTTCTTAGTCTTTAGTTTGAAAATGGAGAAATGCATCTGTAAATTGCTGCAGAAAATTCTGCTGTTAGTATTGCTTTTGATGGAAAGTGAATATATTTTGAGTTTTCTTGTTGGTCCTTCTGAGTTTGGTTACAGTAATAATGAAAAAAGCACAGGAATTAATCTGAAATCTTAGAAGTTCCTGGACTCACAATGTGACTTTAGAGATTATTTATTTCTAAGCAGAGAAAATGGAAAAATAAAAACAAAACAAAAACAAAAACAAAAACTAAAAGTAAGGATAAAAGAACAAAGTCATTTTGTCACTAAGTCATAATTGTATATTACCATACCTCTGGGGAGAAGTGAAGAGCAAATAAACAGTATCACATCCCTGTATTCACAGAAAACTTTTTGATGCAAGATGAGCTTAAAAAGAAACACTTTGCTTTAGGTTCTGACAAGCTAGCATCACCAAAATAAGAAAATTGCTTTTTCAATTCATGTATAAGTCTGACTAATCAGCTGAAGTAAAGAAATAACTCTGCTAATACACATAAAGGTTTAATTGTGAATAAATAAAATACTGAAAGCCATATAGATAAGCTGGAATTTCAAAATGGAGTGATATGAGATACAGTGCTCACTTGTCAAGGCATTTACTGAACAACCATTACCTTATTAAACTCTTCCAAATGAAAATTCTGCTTCTAATATAAAAACACAACAAAGTTTATGAAGAAAAAATTGTGAAACAGCCTGTGAACCCTGAAGCAATGACTTTATAGAAAAGGAGAGAGAGAGACACTGAGATGTGGTACCTTAAGCATAGTATTCTCACTTTTTCAATATTGTATGCTGGTTTTTAACCTTTTCTCTGTTTATGTCATTATCTCCAGAAGGCCAGTCCTTCTGCAGACTTGATGCATGTACTTTCCATCTTCTTCTCCAGGTCACTGACAGAGATGTTGAGCAGGTCAGATGACAGTATAAACCTCTGTAATACCTTTTTTATTTTTTCCCCCAAGTAGGAGGACAAAATAAGGCTTTGAAAAACAAAAAACATTTGACATGAGGGAGGGGTAATCTCTTTTAGAGGCTAGTAGTGGGGACTAGTATTAGAGACTAGTAGTAAAATAGGAAATACTATTTCCATAAGAGAAGTAAAAACAACTAGCACAATAAAAAACCATAACAGAAGAATTCTAAAGGCATTACATATTTCTCTTGACTACCAGGATAAATATTGTTAGGTCTTCTCATAGGCCGGAGACTGAACAAATGGTTACATTTCATCATCTTTTTGTATTCAATCACTCAAGCCTCACCACTAAGCAAATTAAACAGATATAAAGGTGTTTATTTCAATAGGGGCTCTTGCTTACCAATTTTTTCAGTAAATCGTAGTTCTGATTCTTTCTCTAATCAGCAAATTCTAAAAATACTGTAAAATGTACTTATGAATACTAATATATATATATACATAATAGTCAATTCTTTCTTTTTCCACATAAATACTAAAATTGTCTATAACATATTATTCCAGACATTTTATATCTCTGGTACTTCTCTTTAGCAGACTTCTGAAATCATTGTAATATTTATATTCAGAGCTCCTGTACTGGAAAGTTACTGTTAGCATAATAAACAACCACACCAGTTAGTCACTGAAGTATCTTTAATTTGAATTAGGCCTCCCTTTCTTTTACATATAACAAAGGCATAATGTATACTGTCACACAAATTAAAGACAGAGGAACATAGAAGGAATGCTCTATTTAAGTTTGCTTATTTTTCTTATGGTAATCCACAGTATTTTGAGTTTAAACCAGCCCTTCTCCCTCTTGTTGATCTCTAAAAGTCAATATAGAAGGCCTGTGTTATTATTCCCAACTGCTTTTCCCTTTGGGAACATCATTTCTGAGAGTAAGAGAAATAGGGTAGGGAGTTATCGCTGAAGTTTATAGATTGGAAAATAAAATAACAATCACATATCGCCTGATTCCAGATGTTACAAGAATTTCAAGATATTATGTAAAGTGTTAGTCTACTGTAACTGGAGAACTCTTGACTTATGGTACTGGAAATGTGACTTTTATGTCTGGACATGTTTAACTGCCTAGGTGTCCAAAAGTACATACATCCTCCAAGCAATTCAAAATTCTTTCTGGATTCTCCTGTTTTCTTACTTAGATGCATCACTTCTGTTCTTTGCTCAGACTTCAACTGTTTCCAAGAAAACTAGTGAGGAAAAAGTGGATCTCTCTTTTCAAGAATAGGACTGTCCTTTAAGTCCGACTGGATCTGCTGTATATCTCTGATCTCGATAAATAGTGACAGATCAAACACAAATAGTGATGGGTATGAATTCTGAGATTTCACATCCTATGCCTAAAAGAGGCCAACAGGTTTTCTTTACTCCAGTCTGTAGACAGCAGGTACTGGACAACCCATGGTGAGGTGAGGTACTGACCACTCTTACACATTTCAGAGTTGTTCCTTGGGAAAACCAATCTCTTTCCTTCAGAAAAGGACAGAGAATATGTGCCTCATCAGCAAAGGAGAATATTAAGGCACCGTTACCCAATCGTACCATTCCCTTCCATATCATAGATATTCATCTATCAAGTTCTACAACAGGGACTGCAGAGCCATGTGAAGCTGAACCTCTCTCCCATTGCACCTCCATAAAGATCAGCTTTCTCTGTCACTCCGGAGGCAGTGCCTCCTGGACGCTATTGTAATTCATGCAAGAGTTACTAATTTTTAATTATACTTATACATATTAATGATCTTCAGCTAAAATATTATAAATAGTTCCATTCTGGGTATTGAAAATGCAAACATGTTTTATAATTTGTAAAAATATGAGTAGGTCATGCATGGGGTGTTGTATGTTTCCCATTAAAAATGAGGACATTTTTGACAGATGCAATATGGCAGAATACATTAATATAATTAATTTAGATTCATTCCAGTTGTTTTTTTTTTTCATTTCTCAGCATGCCCTCTGTTTCATGCATAACAGAACAATCAAAAAGGGATTAGTTTATAGACTGAAATCACTCAGAGTTTTATCTT
Organism: Formicarius rufipectus; assembly: GCA_013399695.1. Taxonomy (NCBI): domain Eukaryota; kingdom Metazoa; phylum Chordata; class Aves; order Passeriformes; family Formicariidae; genus Formicarius; species Formicarius rufipectus. The sequence goes on along the minus strand of VXAU01000973.1, from coordinate 55,061 downwards.
TCCATGGAAAACGTATCTAGTCTAAGTTCATTTAAATGTTGATTGATGGAAACCATAATAATTTATTTTACTTGACTCTAACATTCTGATTCAATACTTCAATGCAATCACAAAGTTTTTGTTACTCTCACAGCTTTCTGATGAACTCTTTTTTTTTTTTCACTTTTTTACTTCACATAAAATTGTTTCTAGGACCCAACAGCTTGTACTTACTGACTGAAGGGATGAACAGGAAGACAGTGTGTTCATAGGATTGCAGAAGTTGAGAAGGAAAATTTATGCAGAGTTTTGTAAGTTTAGTGAGGCAGAAAATAGTTTGGGGTCCAGAGAAGAAATGATGTGTCAGTCAAAGCTAAGCATACAGACATAAGCTTCCATACCACAAAAGCATTCATGGGCTTTCTTAGCTTTTATGACTTCAAGAGTTCCTTCTGAGGTTGGATAGAACAGCAGACAGATGTTTTCTAGAGATCATATTCTTAAGAGACTTTTTACAAGTCTCTTTTAAAGCCCAGCAAAAGCAAGAAAAAAGGTGCCTTGAAAGAGGTAGAAGATGGTTAAATGGCTTCTAGGAAAGATCCTAAAGAGGGTGTCTTTGTCAACACAGGATATTGTAACTTTTTTTTTCAAGCCCTCCTGTGTGGATATTTTTGTCTAATGGTTTTTGCTGGTTTTCTTTCTCTGTGTTTTACAAACAAGGAGTGACTTCCTGAAATGACTAATAACAAGGTTTTACAAGCAAGATTATACTACAAAGTATTATTGGTAATACTATGCGAATTGACAGAGACGTTAGTCTATACTTTAACCAGCTCCTAAGAAAGATGCCTGTTATATATGTGACACACAGCAATTAAAGAACCTGTTCATTTGCATTCAAAGTATCTATTTCATTATTTTACTTCAAGCATATTCTTAGTTGCTTTTGAGATAATAGTAATCAAATTTCATAACATTAAAGAACAGCATGACAGAATCACCTTAAACATAAAGGAGCAACGATCATGTCTTTGTTACTTTGTTACTCTGAATTACATGCAGGAGTATTTGACTTCAGCTATTTCCATTCAATTTTATAGATTATATTGAATGCCCAATTAAGATTTATATCCTATAGAACAGAATGTTCATTTAAGACTACCATCATTGTTGTCAGGTACTCTATTGACACTTTTACAGGCAAGAGTTCCTGTGCACAAAGAGTAAGAAAAGTCACTTCACTGTTATGTCGTGGATAAGAAAAAAAAGATCATCCAAGACGTATTTCTCCTCTTATCAGCACACTTCTATTCAACATATTTACATACTTGTGGCAGGTTAATATGGGCCGTTTTCACCTGGCAACATCAGTCCTTAGCAACAGTAGGTGTTAACTCAGTAATGCTGAGCCAAAATGGAAGATCAGAGTATAGAAACCTTTGGATGATGTATGTCAGGAATTTTTGAGTGTTAATTCACCTTGGTAACAGTCTTATTTAAATCCCAAACAACTCTGAATATAAACTCAGTTTGAGGTTTTCTGTTTAAAATTACATCTTGGGAACAACTAAGATGATTCCCTCATTAACTTTAATGATATGCAGTGTTTCACTTATTCTTAGTTTCAGATAAATGGTAGAAATCAATATTGCACAGTAGTACTCGAGAACTATGCAGCATGTTATGGCTCAAGAGTTATGAAAATTAAGATGGTAGAATTGTAATTTAATGTTGTTCTTCCACTTTTTTACATACTTGTATACACCTGCTATTTCAGAAATTTTTATTAGTACTTTACCTGTATAAAAATCATTGTATTCATCCATCAAACTTCTTGCATCCTGCCTGAGACAGATTTTATACTGTTTTGAAAATAAAGGTCTACATGTTCTTTTACTGGAATATTTAAAGAGAAAATACTTTGTCCCTGAAGGGAGTAGAAAGTCTTCACTGCTATCTCATTCATAGTAATATGTATCCTATTTACTTATCTATTAGTACAGAAGTATCAGGTAATATACATTGTCTATTATGACAAATATCCCCTTTATTTGTCATTCAATTTGATTGATATTTCTGTAGTGTAGCAGACGTTGTGGTAGATTATTATCTAGGAGTGGGCCCTCTGTGTGTTAACATATTTCTCATTCAATTTGCGTGATATTTCTGTAGTGTGGCAGATGCTGTGGTAGATTATTATCTAGGAGTGGTACCTCTCTGTGTTAACATTTCATATAAATTTCATTTTCTACAAGTATTTCAATATATTGGGATTGTTCAATTTCTCTTTTTCTGTTTAAAGAGACTTCTGGACTCCGTATTTGAATATCTAAAAAATTCTTAAGGAGGGTAATAAACATTGTGTTAAACTGTTTCGGTATATACCACAGAATTCAAACAAGAAAAGAAAGAAGAAAAGGAAGGCATGTGGATGACCACAGAGCTTGTTAGTTCTCTTTGTGTCTTCCAGTTTTTTGGCTGTGACTACCTGTTTCATTATTCCACAGCAATAACAAACTATCTCTCTCTCTTTTCCTCCATTCCTCCCCTACTCTTCAGTGGTTTAATGGTCTGCCTTGGATGTGAACTTTGTACTATTTTCAATTCTTAGTGCTGAATTCTGTTTACACAGCCTTGCTTGTGTCTGTATGGGCTTTTTTAAGCAAAAAAATAATTTTGCATGCTTAGAGGTCAATTGAGTTTGTAGGAACATAAGTAATCTGATCCAAAAGCACAGTAACTTTTCAGTGTTTTGCAGACCAGGCTTTAGTTCTGTGCAGCAGGATTTGTCCATACACAGTATTTTTCATCTTATCTCATCATGAAGCATTGATCTGTTCCAAATCTTACCTACAAATGATCTTCTTTTATACGATATGCACATTGTAAAGGTATACAATCTTTTTCTGCATATGGAGTCATTTCTAAATATCCTTTCTGCACCAGCTAGTAGACACAGAGGACATTGTGTATTGCTATCTTGGGCATATTTCAAAATTTCTCCACTTCCCACAGTGTATTTCCACTTAACTGAACTCAGTTTGAGCTTATTAAAAACAAGGTCCTCCTAGTCATAAAATAGCCTCATAGCAACAATAAGCTACAGCACAGTAAAAAAAAAAATCCTAAATAACTCAGAATGTCAAAATTATGTCAAAATTATTAAATAAAAATAACACATTTTTGAATAAGACAATATGTGACAAAATATAGTGGAAAACTATATGAATTAACAATATTATCATCCTTAAATTACTCATGTTGGGTTTCTGTACCTTTTTTTTTTTTTTTTTTTTTTTTTTACTCCCAAGAGGAACTGTGGCTATAGAAAGAAAAAGTTGTTAGTGATACCTTTAG
>VXAU01000973.1:451-51709 GCA_013399695.1 Formicarius rufipectus | reverse complement strand
TTTTTTTTTTTTTTTTAGGTATGAAATTTCTGTTAATGTATTAGACAAGAATATGATTTCTGGTATCGCAGTTTTGTATATGTGTCATATAAAAGGGAGAGGGGGAAGGGGTCCCCAACCCTTAGAGAGGACAGATTTTCTTGACCCACAGAGATTTATTTTTCTGTTTCTGCCCCATGGAAAATGAAACCATGTGAGTCCAAACCAGTCTGTCAGGAGTCATGTAAGAGGACTCTTCACTAGACAGATTCACAAGATCCGGGTAATTTGATTGTTCTTTTCCAGAGGCTGCCGTGCAACAGTGTAAGGGAGTACCCCTCAGCAGATCTCCCACTTGTTACTGCATTGTCAGCAAACTGTCAGCACCTTATAAAGGACTCACTCTAACAGTTTACAGAATAACGCTCTTTATTAATACAAACTGTGGCATGTTAATAAGGTTCTTGGTTGTGGGTGATAGGATCTAGCTGCAAAAACACACTTAAAGCAATCCAATAATACCACAAGCAAGCACAAACACAAATTCTAAACAATCTACTTATATTGTGGAGCAAAAGCGAGATCCAGTCCTTAAAAATAATAGTCTGCACACACAGCATGAGTATTTCACCGAACAGGCACCCTTGGACTGGGAGGAGATAGGTTCTGCCTATCACCTGATCCAGCAGCCTTGGTGGCAGTCTTCCTCCATTTTCTCCCCATTTCCAATGTCCTTTTTTACAATGTCCTTAGATTTAGGCGGAGTTTGAGTGAATCTAGTTGTAAGTGCTTAATTGAGTAGTTGTCCCGGGTATGTCTTTCTTGGTGCATAGACACAGCACAGTCAAAATGTCACCATGTCCTCCATCCCAGAGAATGTTTGTGGAGGGAGGCCACAGTATCTTCACATCAGTCCCCTCTCCAGTGCGTCCTCCAATAACAGGTGGTTATCAGTTTTTAGGGAACCTTTGTGGGGCATCAGGACTACGTTTCATGCAGCAAGCAGTAGCTGGGTTTCCTTCTGTAATTCTTATTCTCCTTTAACTTTTAACGCTGTCCATTACTCCACAGTATGTATATAGTGCCAATATACCTCGTTATGTTCTATGGTCATGTTATCATATGAAGTCACAGCGAGCATATCTTGCATAACAGCACAAAAAATATGCACACATAGAAATATATTCTCAAATTTCACACTCTGTAGATAATCTGGACAACTAATCAATATATTTTGAAAACTGACATCAGTAATTCTTCATGAAGAAATAGAGGTCAGAGTTTAATACATCTTACCATGGAACCTGTGTTCTTTTGGTAATACCTTCACATTTTTATCTTACCTTCAGAATACCAACACCACAAATTTGAATATCAAATTTTTAAAGAGAAATAAGCAAAGTACAACGTGTAATCCCTTCTCTGGCTACAAAGACAGGTTAAGACATTATTAAATTATAGTTTATTAAAAGAAATAAGCAAAGATGTGAGTGCTGCAAAACTGCAGAGATGTTCAAGATTACAGAAATAGGTAAAATGACATATTAAATATTTATTCTTATTAATTTATATTTGAAGAAAATACTAAAAAGAAATTTTATTGGATGGATGAGCAATTTATTCATTTGGAAAAAAAACACAAGTGCAATGGGTTTAGGCTTTAATATGGGAACAATTCAAAAATTACTATTCAGACAAAAGTTTCTGGCATGGGTCTGAAATAAAGTGCTCTTCCAAGATTAATTTCTGGTGCTAATTAAGAGCCTGACTCAAAACCCCATCTTGAGGCCCATGAAAATTTATCCATTTCATTCAGTAAATTTTGGAACCACTCCCATGACTTCTCTAAAATAACAGAAAAATGATGAAAAATTCTAATTCATATTTTAAAAAATGCTAGCAGCATGTGTGAGTAAAACCCTCCCAAATCTTTATTCACAAAGTCTAGCCATGATGGTGATGATGATTTTAAAAAGTAGTCAATGAGTTTGTAAGCAACAGATGAATATTGAAATTCTGACTTCATGAATATGGTGATGACAAGATAGACTATTAAATCAGGGTATAGAGATTTATTCATGTATGTATCTTCAGCTACAAATAATTTTGCAGCTTTGAAGACAGTATTCAAATGTACTTCTGAGATTTCTCTTTATTATAGCTGGACATGGGGAGGATCAAAACACCAGAAATTAGTCAGGAAAAATAACACAATAAGAAAATTCAAATATCTGTAAAACTTATAGATTATTTGGAACATATTTTTAAATTGAAAACATGAGTGATGTATTTTTTGGGGAAAATGAACCAAAATAGTAACCTTTCATTATGTGGAAAAGTCTCAACATCTCTTAGACAAGACAGGAAAACAATTGGCTTATGTAAAATATTTGCAGACATTGTTCTGTAATGTAATATATCTCAAGAAATTTAAGGTTTTACATGCTGCCAACCGGACCACAACTAACATTACTTAAATTAATTTTCCTAGAGTGGATACACTTTCCTGCAGTGTGTTGCTATTATTAATCATTTTATTGACTGATGTTCATCCTTGTGCAGAGGTTCTGTCCAATACCCATGTAGAGAAATTAAAACACGTTCCTGCAAACACTTAAGCATCTGCTTATTTTTGCATAAGAACTCTTTTCAATTCTAGCAGGCTTGCTGATGTGTATAGACTTCAGTGTTCATAAATGTTTCATAACATCACTGTTGAGAAAGACTGCTCTAAATGTGTGGTGCATTTATCTTGTACTAGCCTTCAGTGTAATGGTAAATTTGCATTATACAAACTGCTCTGCAGAAATACAAAAAAGCCAGTAGTTTGATTCCCTAAATAGCACATACCATGAGAACTAAATATATGATCCTACAGGCCTTACTTTTGACTCAGGGGAAACATTTTACTGATGATAAGTGGACCAACACATAAAAGGTGAAAAACCTGCAATACCATTGGCAGAGTTGTGATTAATACAGCTAATACCAGTACCAGACAGCACTAGTAGTACTAGGCAGAATACTTTGGTGCAGTACTTCTGAGTAAGTTATTCCTTGAAGAGAAACTACATATTTAGGCTTTTTCAATAATAAATAAAATAAAAATAATAAATCACATTTTATGTGGAATATTGTCCCTGAATGTCAGAAAAATAAAAGTAGGTTAGGAGGTCTGCTAAAGATGAAAAAGTATCTTGGTGCTGAAGACAGCATCTGGTTGGGGAAAAGGGAAAAAAAAAAAAAAGGTGGAAAGGATATTTTACCAAGCTGAATGTGGGAGAAAAAGAAAGAAATGGAAACACCAACCTGTTTCAAAGTCAACTAATAATTTGTAAGTAGTAGTTCCCCTGACTAGGGAGAGGAAGAGCTTTATTGAAATATAGGATAAAGAGAGAGCAAAGATTGATGAATGATAAACAGGACCCATTATATAATTTTTTGTGCTCTATGGTGAACTCGCCACTGGCTGCCGCAAGAGAGAAGCCCTGAAGAGGAGATATAAGGACTCACTGAAACAACACCTCAGCCTTGGCCATATTGACCACCATCAATGGTCCACTCTGGCCTCCAATCAGAAGATGTGGAGACACACAATCTATAACACTGCTGTCTCCTTTGAAATAACACACAGAATCAGCCTGGAGGAGACAAGACAATGCAGAAAGAACCATGCCTTGACAGTACCACCTACAGAGACTTTCTGCTGTGCCTTTTGCAACCAGACTTGCCTATCTCGCATTGGCCTTATCAGCCATCAGCGCGCTTGCAGCAAGCGTGGGTAAAACCCTCCCAAATCTTTGTTCACAAAGTCTAGCCATGATATCATTTTAATAGGAACTTCATAGGAAGTTAACACCTAAAGGGCAAATTCTAACCATAGCTGTTCAGCTGTAGAGGTCCTCAAGAGGAGTCAAACTGATATTTTTAAACTATTCTGGCAAACAGAATAGAAAATTCTCCAATATCAGAGAGGCAATTCTTCATTTATCTAAATTACATTTTAGCTCCCAAGTATAATAAATGTTGCTCATTAGATATTTTATTTATGGAATAGCAGGATGTGTAATTTACTTTCTAAAAATATGTTTTTCCTCTGAACTATTTTTTAAATACACTTGTATTATTTATTGTTATGTTTTTGGAAATACATGTCCTAAATTGCCTCAGAGCAAAGTGACATTCCTTTGCTCAATATATTTAACACTCTGTTGGTCACTTGCATTCAATGCTTACTGAAGGAGCTAAATCATGTATAATTTATGTCTCTTACCCTGTCAGTAGAGCTTTACTTTGACTATTCGCATGTAAAAAATTACTCATTCATCTAAATATTTTCAAAATCTTCCCTTTTTGTAAGGGGGAGGGGCATGTGTGGGGGCTTGACTCTTTTGTCTCTTTTGTTGAAATTACTGATGAAAGGAGCAGCTAAAGTAAAAACCAGTTTTTCCCTAACCATTTGTCTTTATAAATGGGAATCGCTCTCTATTACATATTTTGCTAAAGCAATGGTAAACACGTGGCAAGAAGGTGGAAATTGCAAGGAAATCCAGAGTCCTGTTGATATGCTTCCTGAACATATAATATATTAAAAAAAAAGAAAAAAAAACAAAAAAGAACAAAAAAGAAAGAAAAAAACAACCTCAAACAAATAAGCAAAACCAAAAAAAACCCACACAAAAACAAACAACCACCTCAGGTATAGTGTTAACTTTTTGACTCTTCTCTTTTGTGTGAATTCACAATTTCACCATTACCAAAAGTTGGGGCTTTTTCTATCGGACAAGGATGAAAGCATTTGTTCTGTGAAGATCAACTTATACATGTTATGTCTTTAAGGATTTCATGTTCATCCTAATGCTTTTTCAAAAAATAAAGGAAAAACAAAACAAACAAAAGAACAAGTATAAGACAGCTGGCAATATATATCATAATAAATTGTTAGGACCAGTTTGAAATATTTTTCCCGTAGATATCTTCAAAAATACAGTAAAAGTACTGTGGGGACACAAAATCAGAAAGCTTTCAGGATCTATAAGCCAGAGCAAGATTCAAGACCAGATTAAAATAAACAAGCAGTGAAGCTGCTCTGTTGAGCTTGGCCTGGCGCAGAAGCCTCCATCAGAAATGAAAGGACAAAATAAAAAATAGAAAAAAAACCCCTAGTGTTGATGGTTGTAGTGTCTCTTCTTGGGCCCTGAGGCATCTGCTGCACAGAGAACAGATGTTTGGATTTAGATTACCTTCATTTCATTTTTGTGTCTGCTGCCACAGTCACATAAACTGAATGAAAGGTGGCATTAACCATATCTCTTCAGCTCATTCATCTTCTTTCGCCAGCAATGTGGGCAGAATATGGGAGAAGTCAGCATGGTGCACATAGGATCTATTCCCTGTTTCCCAGCTAAGGACAAGGTTCCAGCTCAAGGTCCAGGAGCACGAGGTATACATGAGCCAGGCCATCCTCCACTCCTGTAAGATGGGATTGGAAACAGGGAAGGCAGGAAGATGTGATTGCACTGCGATGAACATAAACATAAAAGTATCAGAGGCCTCCTACAACAACAAAAGCATGGCAGTTTCACTTCTCTGCCCAGGTTTTAACATACACTAACCAGGTTTCTATAATATAACTTTAATTTTTTAGAATTTGGAATATGTTGGCATCCATTGTGAAAAATCGTAGTTGTCTATGTGTTTCTTCGTAAAGTGTAGGAAGTAGAAGAGTTGTGCAACTGTGTTCAACAACAACGCTATTAAAGAAACAGGTCTTCTCTCCACCCCTGTACTTTTGACTAAAAAACACTAAAAATTTCGGTAGAAAATTGAGGATGAGTGAACCTTCTGCTGTGCACAGTATAATCAAGGAGAGATCTCTAAGTAACATAAGCACCTGTCTGTGCTACTTGGAAACTCACTGTGCTAGTTTTGGCCAGGACCTGGCGGTTACTCTATACCATCTCACAACGTTGTCAGGAATGGGGTGAAGGGATTCTTTGCCTTCCAAGAAGAGTGATGTGGCTTCCTGTCAAAAAATGTTGGTGGCATTGTTCACCCTTTCTCATTGTCCTGTAGTCTGTGGTGAGCGTTTTTGCATGTGAATCACATTTTTTCTATATTTCCATTATTAATGTTGTTGCTGTTACTGTTCATTTTCTCATTTCATTGCTGTTTCCAGTAAATTGTTCTTATCTGAATTTGTGATCTTTACCTTTTTTACCTCCAATTCTCAATTTCATCCTGCCCAAGCAGGAAGGCAGAGGGGAAGGGGGGAGCAGGAGAGCATATGTTTTTGGAGAGTCTGGATGGGGGTACTGAACTGGGGAGTACTATTCCTAAATCACAATACCCACATAAAAGTCCTTTTTCTAGCTCTCTAACAGAAATTACTGAGAATAGTTCTGTGATTGTCTTGCAATTAAATAAAAAAAAAAAAAGTTGACTTTAAAATATTCAGCTGCTGTTGAGAACACAAATTTAAATGGAAAACATTCTGCCTCTATGTCTTCAGCCTGATAAATCCTTTGTCATTTATTACATTCCTTGGAAGCACATATTTCTGTTTAATAGAAAAGTGTAGCACTTTTTTAAAGCAAATTCCCCTTTAGAACTGTCTTTAGGCCTCATAGAGGAAATCTCTATAGTTTTTTTCATCACATTAGCTCAGTATTGAATTGGGTGCTTATATATGCATTGTCTCAATATGAAATTGAAAATATTTATTGATTGAATGCAAAGAAACAAATATACTTCATGATATGTTCTAATCATCAAGTCTATTAAAATTATTTCTCTTTCCACAATGAAACTGCATATCCATTTCAACATATTGGAGAAGATTGAGGTTACATTTTTATAATTTGAAGGATAATTGTTTTGCCTTTTGCATTGCACAGATTTATGTTACAGAGAGCAAAACCTGAGAAAATATGTGTATTTTAAATTGTATAGAACTTTTTTGCTAAGAAAGATCAAATATGTAATACAAAGGATTTCTTTTCACTTGGATTCAGAATTAAAAGTAAAAACTAATCTTGCCTCTCACAATTTTTAACATGAATTTTCTAACTAAACAATTTACAATTCTTTTCACAAAGTTTTATTTTGTATCTTTCTTTTTCCTTAGGTGAGAAATTCAGTGGACAGCAACAAAATCTACAAAGATTCAAAGTAAGATTCCGTATATATTCACTTTTAAATTATCCATTTTCTTTTTATAGAAGACCTATAAATTCTTTTTGTTTAGATTTTGTGTTATAAACCACCAACTTCTTTCTACTTAGCAATATTTATTGCATCTTCTAAAGTATATCCTTTTTGAGATTCAGATTCCCTCTAGTCTGGAAACAGAGTATATATCTCTGTATAATACTGATATCTCCTAAGGTGCAGGAGTGAGATTATAGTTCAGATTTTAAAGTTTTGGACAAAAATAAAGTCTGACTTCTGCTGCTTGATTCCTAAGTTGTGCTATGGAAATGAATGCATTTAATGATTAAAAAGAGTAACAGCAAAGGATACTGAGCATTTCTAGACTTCCAGTTTGTGTGACATCTCACACTAGTCTTTGTGCAATGAATAATACTTACCTGCAAAGAGAGAGAAAGACTGAAAATCAAAACACTGATTCTTGTAAGAGAGTATTCTGTGAGCTATAGCTGTATGGAAAAGATGTATCAAAATTCTAATACTCTTTCTGCCAACTCTGTATAAGGCAATGTGATGGATAGATATATATGACCTGACCTATCTCTTTTTAATAACTTTGGTAGGGTATTCATTGAAGTACATCAGTCCCTAGTGAGAAATAATTTATGATTAGTAAAGCATCACAGCAAATTTGTGATTCTCTTATATGTGTACAGGCAGTTTGGTAATTTAAAATACATTCTACACATCATGATGTAAATACTATAATGTATAGGAAATTTGGGGGTGTTGGTCATATTATGAAAGTTTAATTGAATTCTGTATTCAAGGGGAATCTTCAAATCTTGTACATTAACCTATTAAGTTTAAAACATTGATAGGAGATCTGAAAACAGTGGTGAAAATAATATCACATATTTATCTGGAGTTATTAAACTATTTAGAGAAGTAAAATTACTGAATTACTTGTGGGGAAAGATAAAAGAGTCCTAAGATGATCCTTTGAATGGGTCATAAATTGTCAGATGAAATTCAGCATGCAGGAAATGTGAAGCTATACTCCCTAAAAAAAACAGTCATAATATCACAAGGTTTCATAGTCTGAAATTGGTTAATTTTCATCCACAGTTATATAGTTTATCTCAAAAGTAAATAAAACAACATTGGGCTAGATGAGGAGCAGGAGAAAAAGGATGATCAAAAATAATGTCCGTTTATATATGAAGATGCATACTATACATACAATACTGCATATATATATCTCTCTCATATATTGGGTATATGCATAATGTGTGTTGTATATATGTAGCATATGTATGTGTGTATGATTTATGTACTATATATAATGACTATATACACAGCATTCTTCAATCCAGAACAGAGATAAACTGAGGAAAGATCATGCAGAGTATTATAAAATCATGTCTGATGTGTAGAAAGCAAAAGAAGCCAATCACTCCTTTTTCATTCCCGTACAAAAACTATAGCCTAAAAGCTGAAAGTAACAAATGCGAAGTTTAGAATAAATACAGTCACAGAGAAGACGTGAAACTTCTTCCAAAAACTTATTTGGGATGTAAAATGTATCATAGATTCAAGGGAAAGCAAAAAAAACCCTGGTGAAACTGAAATCCCATGAAGCTGTAAAAAAATTGATACTCCCTCGGACTTCAAGGACTAAGGAGCACATGTGTGCATACATGCACAGGACTAATTATGCCATATATTCGCATTGTTCTTACATTTCCAAAAATTGAATTGTTAGCCGCTTGATACCCCAGGCATCTATTGTATTTTAAAGCTCTCTGGCCTTGTTTATATGATACAGCTTATAGAATATGTCATCAATTGGAAAACAACACATAAAAATATAGCTAGTGAGTTAACTAAGTTATCAGATGCATACCTTAGGCTCTTTCTAGCCTCTCTGTTTTTATGTCATTTTGTGCTTTATTTCGTTCTCAGTCTTATGTTAAATGACAGTGGTTGTAGCAGAAGTCCAGAAACTTTGCTGTTAGGTATGAAGTTTCAACAAGATTCATCTTTGCTTAGGTAAATCATGTTGCATAAACACAGCAAACACAAACTACGTTTTGTACAGGCCTCAATGGAGGGAGCCATTCTAAGCCAAAAGGGAGTTAATGAAATGTCAATATTTTCTTCTTAGATATTCCTCACTAAGATGTTTACAGACAATAATACAGAGGGGAAAAGCATTACAGATATGAAAGAAAACTGACCATGCCAAGTAAGAGAGGTTGTTGTGACAAGGGGAAAAATTCAACTGATATTTAACTCTTTAATAGAAAAATCATCTTTAAAGTCTTCTATTATAAAAGTATTTAAGAACTGGATTTATTTTATTGGGAGATTTTTTCATTTGTTTGTGTTTTTTTTTGTTTAGTTTCTTTAATGTGGAAAGAAGCAAATATGAAAAATCACTGTATGAAAACACTCAACAATATGGGACAACCTATGCTTCCGACAGTCACTAACACTCATATTCCCATTTATTTTTATTTTCCATATTGGTACTAGATAGACTCATTTCTGTTCTTTCTGGCTTATGAATCAATAATGGTTTGTTGAGCACACACATTACTATACTCTTGGACAGGGGCTGTCTGAGAGCTGTGTTTATCTGCACAGGTACTACTTAGCAGCATCACCCTTGATCATCACAAGATATTATTTTAAAATATTCCCTCTATCTGTCTTTTATGTTTTATTTCAGAAAGAAATAATAGCGACAAACACTGAAAAATGGTGTACAGAGCTAATTGACTATCATATTTAAAGTGGATTGTGGTTGCTTAGAAACATTTATAGCCTGTAACAGAAGACTGATTATTATATAGTCTGCAGGTCTATGTAGGATAACATATTTTTACAAGACCAAGATTCACAGTGAAAGATGGTCTGTAGCTTACTATTAAAGGGAAACATATTTACAACTTTTAAAAAAATTTTTTTTAGTCCAATTAAACATTATTGAACAAATTTTGAACAATGCTTATGTTGGTGCAGTAAACTGAAACTCAGTGTCATGACAACTGTTGGCCAATTTGCTGTTTATTCCACACAACCCTCTGTTAATTCTAGAAGTAGTTACTTCTTCTTTGTGGCTCATCTTGAGAGTAGGCAATTTATTTAATTATAGTGAAGTGAATATTAAATAGGAAGAATCTGATTATGGAGATCAAAGGACACTGGAATATGTAAAGTCCAGCAATTTTTTATTACACAACAACATTATAGCAAAAATCTGAATGGGAGGGAATATTCAAAGTCCGTACTCTGTAGAGGGTAGGGCAAGCAGTATACCCTACAAAGGTAGTGGTATTTCTAAATCAGAAAACTTACTAAAGGTATATTAAATAAAATTAACCTATAGCCAACTATGTTTGTATCTTGAAAGCTCCTTATCTAATTATGTATTTTAAAAAAATTAAACAATGCCTGTGATGACAATTGGGTTTGGATCATTCACAACAAAATATGGTCGGTCTTTCTAAAGCACACCTTCAAATTCTTCACAAAGCATGGGTGAAATCTCAAGGAGTTTTGATTTCTGAAGTAATGTATTTCTATTTGCTTGCTACACATGAAACTGTTCATACTTCTATTGTAGCAATGAGGTCACTTAGAAAATTGAATCATGGATCTTATAAAAACTGACAGGTTTATAGGATACCTTTTTCTTTCCATAAACCACACAAAGAGTATTATGCAAAGGGTACAATGGGAATAATTCTCTCCTATATTGTTGAAATCTAGATTTAGACTGAGTGTTAAATAAAACATACACTACCAAGGTGTCAAAGTAAATACAATCATAAAAATATGATTCTTCTATCCTTTTTAGTTATCTATCTTGAGAAGACATTATAAATTATGAACAATATTCAGCACCGTACTGACCAAGACTAATCTTCTTTTTTTTATTTCTTGAATTAAGATTCTGTAGAACTAACCAGATTTCTGAGCCTATGGACTTTTGGTGTAAAATTCCCTTTGCCACCACTAACTGTGACTAAATCTGAAGTGAAAACAGGAAGACTATTTAGCCATAAAATGAACTGATAATAGCATCACATGAAACTTTGCCACATACATAATAAAATGCTGTCATCTACATAAAGTAAACCACTGAAACTGGAATTGAAATCACCATCCTAAATTTCTACAACTTAAATCATTATTCTTTGCCATGTTATAGTCAGAAGAAAACTGTACTATTCATAATTGTAATATATCTTAAACAAATAGAATAAGTAACAAAATAAGATTGATCTTGTTTCCTTTAGATTAAATCTTTTTTACTTTATAAATTGATAGAAAACCATTAAATGAAGCTATTATTGGAAAAGAGATACCCAGGAACTCTATTTAAGAGATTTGCAGCTAAAAGTGTGTTACTCCTCTGGACAGCAATTAAGGAAATGGGCATGACTTCTTCAAACTCAAGGAGTCATATGCCCTTTTCGGCTTGAAAAATAAAATATATTTTTTCCAAGGTTAGGATTTGTTGTAAGATAACTTACTGGGACATAAAATTGCCGTAATATTTCAGCAAGTAGAATCAGTCTAATCATTTGATATTATTTACTTACTATTTTCACATCAAGAACTTCATTTTAAAAGTTCATAGATGTAATGTCTAATATCTATTAGATAAATTACTAGGCTCTCAAGATTAGAGCATTGGGTTATCTAGCAGTTAGCAAAGAGGTAACACTCTTGAAATAGTTTCTGCAATTTTATATAATGTGTTCTTGGAATTTCATGAGCTCTGTGAGGGATTTTTTGCTTATAAGTATGATATATTTAAAGATGATTAAAAAAAAAGTGTGGGGATGATTATGCCCCACTCAAACAATTTTTCTATCTAATTCTGCTGGATCAAAGTGAATTATTTTTTAATTATTAAAGGAAAAAAAAAAGTTTGGGACAGCCAAGGAAGTATATTTTTACAGCTTTACAGTCCAGATAAAAAGATCAACAGGAGTTTCTAAGTGAAATACTTTCACAGATAAGAACAGTACAAGTATTTTCATATAAAATAAGTTGAAATGATGAGGACTCTTGCATTATTGTTGGCTGTAATTTGAACTAATTTGACTAGTCTAGAATGAAAATATAAAAACACTTCTTCAGTGACTAATACAAGTATAACCTAATTATCACTATTATTTCAAAATATTACGGTAAAATTTTATAAACCTTAAAGTTTACAGTAGTCTATGCCCTTTGTCTTCATCTAGGTAGTTAATGGAAATCCAATATTGAAAAAGACCCACCATCCTACAGAAGGGAGGTTATCTGTCTCTTTCCTTTAAATTCACAGGAGGTAGTTTTATCAATTGGAAACTGGGAAGGAAAGTACTTCAAAATAATTTATTAAGAAGGCATAACTTGTTAAAAAGTGGTTGAAAAGGACCACTAAGTCAATTGAAATATGAATATTTATAGCAAGTTGTGCACTTTCCTATGTTATTGATTATTTAATTATTCTATACTGCCTGATGTGCATAATCATTTATGTGATTAACACCTTTTTGTGTTTAAGTTTGCATAAAGGCACCAAGGACTTGTTTCTTCAACCATTTTAGCTCTCATTATGACACCAAGAAGTAGCAGAAACAAACTCTTTAACACCAATTTGTAGATATTCAAAAGGGCATTCTTCTTTATTCAACACTGGACATTCAGAGATAGCTCCTCTAATTAAAAATGCCAAGTAACAGATGGACAGAGCTTTTTATTGCACATCTTGTTTACATATTCATTAGATATTTTCAATTATTACATATTCATGTACTGCAGGTACAGCATTATTGTGTTTTGCCACAAAAAAACTGCTATGTTTGTTCATTATTTTATATTGTTTGGGTACAAAGAGCTTAGTTTGCATCCTGTTTGTTTGAGTACCATCCTTTTCTAATTCTCTAGGACTTCTTTTAAGATTATATTGGGTTTTATTTGGGCATTCTGGGATACTGTGAGTATCACTCACAGATACTGTGAGTGAAGTTGCTATTTCTCCTATTAATTACTGAGTTCCGATAATGTGCTCATACTGCCAAAGCAGCAATTTTGCTCTCAGCACATATTTTATTTCAGTGTAAATCTTTCCTGTTTGTATGGAAGTAGAAACAAATTCATGATGAGATAAGAATTTACCTATTTGTCCTACAAGTAGGAATGCATAATTTTTATTTCAGTGAATACCTAGATCTGAGTTCTACCATTTATTAAATGGATAAAAGGACTAAAGTAGACATGGAGATACCTTAGATGGGTAACTGAATTTTTACTCTATATAAAGACTGTATCAACACCAACTATGTAATTGCAAAACAGAATCCACAGTTTTCAGTGGCTGTGAATGAAACTGACTTGTTACCTTTTTGTTTACAAGAGGTAAAATTAGCTGAAGCTGTAAATCTAAACATGTTTGGGATTAATTCCAAGTTTTATTAAGTCTGTCATTAATATGCTATTTTCTGTCTTGGATTGATTAAGCTTGTGAGGACTGAAAAACAAATTATGGTCTAGACACCAGCAATTAATGTTGGAAGTCCTATTCTCTTGCTGTGGGCACTGCACATCTTAATAACGTGCTTAAAGTTTCAGCTTATTGTTTCTCTTAGTTGAATACTGCTATTGGATATATTTTTTTAATACTGCTGTAATCACATATGTTAGTTCGTCTGACTTCTTCTTAGTTATCAACTGATAATTATTAGATTGCTTAATAATATATTTAGTACTGATTTTATTACTTATTCATTCAGAGTTACATTCTTTTTTCTTCCTGTAACCACTTTGTCCCAGTTTTGTGTGAAATAAAATTTTCACTAAAGCACAGTATCTGGGATTCAAGAGCAGTACATCACTAAATATTTCTTCGTAACCATTAACTAGTGTCTGCTTGATATAGGAGAGCAGAGTTGTTGGCCTTATAGTAGGAAACCATGCAACAAGACAAGAAGGCTTACCCTTTTTAAGGTTTTACATTTGTTCTGGACGAAAAGACCTGGTATCTAATTAATTGAAGAGGGCAGAAAGTTATGTAGGATCATACATAGTGTTTTCTGAAGAGCTGTAAACACAAAAAGGTTAATGAATTACTAGGACGGATCAGGTCAAATTTTTCCAGAACAAGCAAAGAAGTATTTAAAACATAAAAAGTGCCTTGCAGTGATTCCAGTCAGAGTGCTACACATACCTGAAGGTGTGAAAAATTGTGTGAAATTCTCCTATGGGGCACCAGCCAACTTTTAACTAAAAAGTTTCACCACTGTGATCCACTATTTGGCAATCCAGTGTCCCATTTCATCTCTATCTCTATATTCCACCCTTGTACATGTTCTGGAGTATCTTACTGGAAGATAGTTCAACCATGCCCCTTTATTTCTACAAGAATTAGTTATCCTAGAGATGATATAACTCAGATATGGTAGCATTTTCATCAAGGTGCAATTTTGTGCCAATATTTTTTTCCCCTTATGACACAGATATGTGTCAGTGCACAGNNNNAAAGGAAGAAGCGAAGTGAATACACACATGAAAGAGTCTTTAACACAATTAGGAAAATGGAGACCTCTCTCTTCAGTATAGATCAAAAGGTACTGGTTTGTTAAATTTATTGAAATAAGGGCTGAGAAGCTAATAAATCCATTACAAATACACTAAATAAGCACATTTTTTAGAAATGCATCTAGGGGATCAACACTACCTAGGAAAACTAATTTACAAGATACAATCTTGATATAAAATAAAGCAGAAACAAAATAACAGATCAAATTCAAAGAAAAAAATTAATAGATATTTGTTTTAATGTTTTCAATTTTTTTTTCTTTTTAAATATCAGAAGTGTGAAATCCAGGAACAGCCACACAAATAGTGAAGGAGAGGAACCAATACAGTTTCAAGACAGATTTCAAAAAAAAACTTTCTGTGACTTAATGACAAGATAAGGGACATTCAGATTGCTGGTGTGCAAGTTCAGGAATTAGGTTTGGTAGGTTCCAGAGGGACAAAAGAAGAACACTTAAATTGACTCAAATATGGCATTATTTCAGAATTAATTAGAATTTTGATGTGCTATGCTGTATTGATCTCAAGCTCTTTGGTTCAACTGTTACTGAGAGTTTGGAAAGAAACTAATTTCTTCCTCCCTCATGCTGCACAGCTTGGCTTTGAGGCTCAAGGTTATTAGCTTTTTAGTAAATCAGCAGTGGTTTCTTGATGCCATGGTTGTTCTCCTGGTGCCACGCAGGACCACATCCTATTTCAGGACCACATCCTATTTAGCATCACTGTTGGGAGTGATAGCTGGAATTATGAACCACAAGGAAGAAAAAGTCAACAAGATTTAACATAGATATGCAAACAGTTTTTTCTGTCATTACTTATGCCTTCTGTTTCTTTCTCTTTTTCTGCTCTTTTCGTTACTTACTGTATTTCAGACTAGACACACATCCTTATTACCAAACCCCTGTATTTCTTTTTTTAATGGCAGTAAGACTAATATTTTTCTTCTGATGCATACTGATGGTTTCTGCTAGTCATTTTAAAATGTAGTTTCTGTGTTGGTCTGCCTCGGAAAGTGGTTAAGCATTAAGTTCATTATATTTGACTCAAGTTATTTTGTTTTAGGCTATTAATTAGCAAGACAGTATCACTATCAAGTCTTATCTCTGGCTCTCATTATGAGTTTACCTTTCAGCTAAAGGCTTTCCACTTTCAGGAAAGTGAATGCCCATGGAAAACAAAGGCGCAATTCACAGATATGTGTAGAAGAAAGACAGTCACTCATTTGTGAACAAAAGCATAACTCTCCATTCCTAAAATATCACAACTTTAATATTACCAATAAGCGGGCCATAAAGGCTTAGTATGGTTATCATCAACACAGAATTTGGAGTACAGCTACAGAACTGTTACATTATAAATCAAGTATGTCTTTCTGTCAAATGGAATACTTTGTGTGCTCTGACCTTCTATAATTACTAATGCTAGTATGTCAGAAAGACTTTTTTGAAGTTAAAGAAATACTTCATTGTTTGAATCAATCATTAGAAGAATGATTAAACTATGTCTGAGAGCAATGCATGTTTCTGATTTACAATTATACACATAAGTTCTAAACTCAGTGGACTAGGCTTGCTTTTAGCTTTTTTTTTTAGTTCATGGATTTCAAGTAGATTTTCTATAAAATATCTTCCACAAAATACAGGTTCAATACTTTAAGGTTTTCTTCTCATATCTTGAATTGGTTTAAAAACATTTAGCAATAATAAGTTTATATAATAATTTATTCAAACATTCTGAATTCTCAGCAAACATAATTTCAGTGCAAGGGTCTGAGAAAACAATATCTTAAAACTATGGACTACTTTATGTACCTTCATCACGGGTATTCCAGCTCACATGCCACATTGTTTTAGAAAAACGAGTACAAGATGATGGTAGAAATAGTCCTTTAAACTTAGTTATAATAGAAGAACATTAGATATATGCTAGTGTTGATGTGAATGAGCAAAAACCTTGAATATCAGTGTTTATGATTATGAAACACACCTCTTCCTTGAAAAAGTCACTCATCTTTAAACGTACAATTATTTCACAGTTATTTTATTACACAAAAAAAATTATGTTGGCATGTTTACAGTGTCCAGTAGGTCACAGTGCCAGACATGCCTGCACTGGCAGAAACATCCACCAGGAAGTCCAAGGGGCACAGTGCAGAGACACGTGGGTGAATGTGCCTGGCTCTAGAAGCAGAATACTATGTTCATGCAGCATTGCCCTGAGCTACTGAGCTCTGAAAAGTGCCAGAGCTTGTTAGCTTACAGACTGTGCCTTGCTTAGCAGACACATACTGCTTCTAGATGAGAACTGGCTTCTGTGAAGCTCCCGTGCTCCCTGGTGCTGCTATGATCACATTAGGATGGGTGAAGTGGATGCAGGTGTCTTGATTGCTACAGTCTGGGCAGAACAGTACTTACAGGAAAAGATTCCCTGTGCAAGTACTTAATAAATGTTACACCACAGCAAAAATTATATCTCAGCATTGCATTAAAATGATCACTAGCATTTGATAGAGACATCAAATTAAATTAGCTCTGGAATTAGAATAACCTTAAATGATGCATAACAAATTTTTGGGCTATGAGTTTTTGCCATGTGTCCAAACAGTTAAATAGTTTGTAGAAATAGATGACATTTTAAAATTACATGGTGTTTGCTTATTCATATGTATGTGGATGATGCTTCCTGCCTAACAATATATTTTTTAATTACAACACAATTAAAAAAAAATAAAAAATTTCTTTTCAGAATTAAAATCCTTATCACATGGTTTTATTAAATTTTGTCATTCGTATCACCATTGTGTCTCTTAACTCAGCTACAAAAAACAATTTCATCTCCTAAAGAAACTGTTTCTCTGATTATTCAGCATTAACTACACTCAATTTCCAGATATGTATTTTCCATCTTAGAATATGTCAACATACTATTTATTCCTAGAAGTACATATAATTTTATTCCAGCTGCTAGTATTTCAAAATACTTAATGAAATAAAAGAATGTAGTACATTTTGAAGATTGAACATAAAAAGTCAAAGAATAGTTTTCCCAAACTAAGTCAATAATTCTGCTTCAAAACCTGTTTTTAAAGTAGTTATTGTTATTCAAATGGTACATCAAGAAATTTATGAACCTCTTGTATTTGAAAGCAGAAAGTCAAAATATTACTGGAGTCTGTTGAGCTCAGAAGGGAAATTCTGAGCTGTCTTCCTCAAAAACATGCTTGTATTTTTCTAATAATATTTTAACAAACATGTATCTATATCTGGTAGGTTATACATAAAGAAGTCAATATTTTTTTATTTAGAAATCAAGATAGGCGTATTTCTTAAACTCCTCTTGCTTGAAAGGCTAGCTGGTTATGGTAGATCTGTCTTGAGATGGCAAGAGGAGGAGAAAAATATGGGTATCCACATCCTTCACTACATTTACTTAGACAGATGGTGGGAACTACTAGATAATTTTTCAGTATTTTTTTGTCTGCAGGCCATTCTGATACTAACTCTTCTAATTATCTCTGTGGCAATCAGAAAGCAGTAAGAAGTCTGGAGTCTGCACCTACTGCCTCTAAAATGTGTATGCATGGGTGTGTTTGTGCGGTGTGTGTATATATATACTGTGTCCTCTTTGTACTGCAAATAATTACATATGCTTTTTGTTGTTCTTGCTGCTGCTGTTTCTTAATATTTTCTGGTTCAAAATCAATGCCATGTGAAAATTGTGGTTCATACTGGATACTCAGATTTCATTTTAGGCATGAACTTTAGCTCCACTTGCTAGCTGGCCTTTAAAGGGCAAGATAAATACCCAAAAAGTGAAAAATACTGCATTTTTATTCTTTTAAAACAAACAGAATTACATTCTTAAAATCAAAGGTCATATATCTTTCTAGCAGTCTTTCATCTTTTCTACTTTTGGTTCCATAAAAATCAAGGAGTTATATTCCATTAGTTACTCTGTCATTGGAGTCCATCATGTTGAGAGTCCTTACATAATACATACATTATTAAGACATGAAATTGTGTTCTTTAATTTTCCTGGGATTGACAAAGTGAAAAACTTGCAACAGAAATAATTTTATGTTAACTTAAAAGAAATTTAATGCATTAAAACCAAGAGGACATGATATTTTGTTTAAATCAACAACTTTTTCTAATGAATAACATTTTCTTCTAACATTTTTCTTCCAAATTCCTTTTAAAATTATAAGAGACAAGGAAAAAAGAGAAAGAACATCATCAGCAGACAAAAAACCCCAACAAATATTTAGCTTCATATAACTATAGCAAATTCAAAAGAATCAATGTTTATTGAAAGTATAGACTTAATCCTAGTTTTTAGTCAGTCCCATATGTTCTAAAGCCTACCATAGAATCAAAGCAAAGTTCAGGTTTCAAAAGAACTCCAAGATTATTTAAGTCAACCATTAACCCAGAACTCAGAAAACCACTATAAAACACATCCCTAAGTGTCACCTCTACAAGTCTTTTAAGTATCTTCAGGGAGAAAGACTCTATTGGTTCCCTGGGCAGCCTGTTCCAATGCTTGACAACCATTTTTGTGTAGAAATTTTTCCTAATATCCAATCTGAACCTCTCCTGAGACAATTTGAGGCCATTTCCTCTATCACTACTTGTGAGGTCAATCCCCACCTCACTATAACCTCTTTTGAGGTAGCTGTAGAGAGTGATAAATTTTCCCATGAACCTCGTTTTCTCTGGGCTAAACAACCTCAGCTCCCTTAAATGCTCTTCACAAAATTTGTTCTCCATACCCTTCACCAACCTTTTTGCCATTCTCTGTACGTGCTGCACCACCTCAGTGTGTTTTCTGTAGTGAGAAAACTGGACACAGTATTCAAGGTGTAGTCTCACCAGTGCCAAGTACAGAGGGACAATCACTGCCCTGGTCTTGCAAGTCATGCTGTTTCTAATACAAGCCAGGATGCCATTGGTCCTCTTTCCCACCTGGGCACACTGTTGGCTCACATTCAGCTGCAGCTGACCAACATGCCCTGGTTGTTTTCCACCCAGCAGGTTTCCAGACACTCTGAACCAAGTCTTTAGCACTGCTTGGGATTGTAGTGACTAAAGGAAAGGACCCGATACTTGGTCTTATTGAATCTGTTGAATGTGAGTTCTCTCATGAGCGGTATGGTGACCTCGTAACCCTGGGCATGGAAAAGGTTGAGGCACTCAACAACTTTTATACCTCAGTATTCATGGGCAAGTGTTCCAGCCACATCCTTCAAACTGAAGAAGATGAAAGCAGGGATTGGGGGGATAAAGGACCATCCACTATATGAGAAGTTCATTTGAGGGACCTGAAGTTGTTCAAGTCCATGGGACCTGAGGAGATGCATCTACAGATTGTGAGGGTATTGATCAAGGAAGTCACTAAGTCACTACCCATTATATTTGAGAAGTCACAGCAGTGCAGTGAAGTTCCCACGGACTGGAAAAGGGGAAGCATATCACTTGTTTTTTAAAAGGAAAATTAGAAAGACCCATGGAACTACAGTTCTGTAAGTCTCACCTCAGGGCCTGTCAGGATTATGAGGTAGCTCCCTCTGGAAACTATGCTAAGGCATATAGTAAGTAAGGAGATGATTGAGCCAACATGGTGTCACTAAAGGTAAATCATGCCTAATAAATTTGGTGGCTATTACAGTTTTAGAATCTATTGGAATTTTTCTTTCCCCTACCACCAGAATGAGGGGCGAATAGACCTATCTTCACCCATTGCCTCTAACAAAAGAAGCAAGGTGACTGGTAATTCACGGGGATGGGGGAAGTGGAACGCTCTGGTTTTGCAGTTGGCAGGGGAGAGACGGCTCAGGGAGAAACCTCTGCCTGGGAGTTTGGTTTCTTTCCTTTTTTCCTCCCATTTTCCAATCCCTGGATTTGGATTTCCCTGTGCCCGAGAGAGAAAGAGAAGACATCGCTAGTCGGGGCTTTTGCACTGGCTTTTCCTGAGGAGGCCAAGCTGCGGCCACCCGGGCCGGGAGGGGCTTTGCATCAGCGTCTTCAGCAGAGAGGGACATTTACCCTCCAACCACAAGCTGAGGGAAGAGGATCCCAGCCTTCTTTTTTTGCGCTTCCTGAGCGGCTTCTCCCCACCGATCCCACGGAGGGATTTGCACAGCCTCAGAGGGACACGCCAAAGCTTTTTTTCCATCCACCAACCCCCCCAGGGGGCAGCCCAGCACTGACCACTCATCATCTGATGTCCATAAATACCACTGTGTCCGACGGGGACAGAGACTGTGGGGGAGGGTTTGGTTCAGGGGGTTTATTTGTTCAGTCCTGGTTGTTTAGTTTTCTCTTGAATATATATATATATATCATAGCTAGGAACTGTTATGCTTCCATTTATCATATCTCAATTAAAATTTTTTTTGAAATTAAAGGAGGCTTGTCTCCCTGCTTTATTTTCTAGTCCAACAAATTTTCTAAGTTCTCTAAACTTAGACAGTGACCTTCTGTGATGGTGTTATAGTTATGATGGTGTGAACAAGGGAAGAGCAACAGAAGTCATCTACCTGGACTTGTGCAAAACATTTGTCACTGTCCTGCATGACATCCTTGTCTCTAAACCAGATTTGACATATAGATCACTTGGTAGATAAAAATTGGCTGAACAGTCACATTTGACTAGTTGTAGACAACAGCTCCATGTACAATTGGAGAGCAGTGATGACTGGTGTTCCTCAGGGGTCTATTTTGGGACCAACATTTTTAATATCTTTCTTGTAACATAGTGCACCCTCAGTCAGTCTGTCGATGACACCAAGCTGTATGGTGTGGTCAACAAACTGGAGAGCAGGGATGCCAATGAGAGGGACCTTGCCAGACCTGAGAGTTGGACCTGTGCACACCCTGTGAAGTTCAGTGAGGACAAGTGAAAGGTCATGTGCCTAGGTCAGGACAACCCCAAGCACAAATACAGTCTGGGCAGAGAATGGATCAAGAGCAGCCCTTGGAAGAAGGACTTCAGAATGTGTGCAGACTCGAAGGTCAGCGTGAGCCAACAGTGTGTGTTCACATCCCAGAAAGCCAACGATATCCTGAGCTGCATCACAAGTCATGATAAGCAAGTTGAGGAAGGTGATTGTCCCCTTTACTATGCTATTGTGAGACCCCACCTGGAGTACTGGGTCCAGCTCTGAGGCCTGCAACACAAGAAAGACGCTACCTGTTGGAAAAAGTCCAGAAGAAAGACACTAATATGGTTACATATCTGGAACACCTCTCCTGTGAAGAAAGGCTGAGAGAGTTGAGGTTGTTCAGCCTGGAGAAGAAAAGACTTTTGAGAGACCTTCTAGGAGCTGTCCAGTAACTACAAGGGGCATAAGAGGTGGATAGGGATTTTTCACAAGAACATATACTGATAGGACAAGGGTGAATGGCCTCAAGCCGAGGGTGAGTAGGTTTAGATTAGATCTTAGAAACAAATTCTTTACTGTGAGAATGGTTGAGTACAGACACAGGTTGCCCAGAGAGGTTTTGGACTCCTCATCCCTGGAAATGTTCAAGACCAGGTTGCGTAGGGGTCTGAGTAAGCTTATTGAGTGGAAGATGACTCTGCCCATTGCAAAGGTGCTAGAATTATATGTTCTCTCAGGTCTCTTCCAACTCTAACCATTCTATGATTCCAAGTTCATATAGCTGGCCTTGATCCACTGATTCAGCCTCTCCAGATTCCTCTATAGACCTTCGCAACCCTCCAACAGATAAACACTCCTGCACAACTTGATGTCAGCTGCAAGCTGACTGAGGGGGAACTTGATCCCCTTGTTCAGTGACTTAAGTAAGTCAGTAAGATTTACTGATGATCATTAAGATCATCAGTAAATTAAAATATTAAACTGAAGTGGCCATAATACTGAGTGTGGGGGAGCAACACTAATGACCAGCAACCCACTGCATTCATCATCATTCCCTGGGCCCAGCCATCAAGTCAGTTTTTATCTAGTAAAGAGTACACCAGTCCAAGCCACATGCAGCCAGTTTATCCTGTTTAAACTGTTGTGGAAAACAGTGTCATCTAGCCTTTCCCTCACACATAAGGTTGATCACTCTATTCTAAAAGGAGATCAAGTTGGTCAAGCAGGACCTGCCTTTCACAAATCCCCGTTGGCTGGGCCTGATCTCCTGGTTGTCCTGCATGTGCCGCATGATCACATTTAGGATGGTATGTTTCATGATCATCATGAACAAGTTCACATTCTGCATCTTCCTTCTAGTCCTGCCTGTAGATAAGAATCACATTTGCCAACTTCTTGTCAACTGAGACCACCTCAATTAGCCAGAACTTCTTTCCCATACCTGTTCACATATGCTCAGTACACCTATGTATTCTCTGAAACAAAATACAGGGAATGTGTCCCAGATTTCAAAATATTTCATTGTCTAGATAAATAGAAGGAATAAAAATTACTATTTTGTAGTCATCAGTTTCAGCTGAAGCTGCATTTATGGCTCATGTTAGAGAGGCTGACGGAACAACGGTAATCAGCTTGAATCTTTTAATCCTGTTACTTTTTTCCTTAGGTAGACAGCTGTCTGAGCAATGTGTCATTGTCCCCTGGTGTGGCAGTTTTCATTAGTTCACAGTTCCCTCTGTCTCTTTTCCACTGATGGAATTCCTAGAAGAATTTTATTCAAAAACTCCTATTCCTGAAATCTTTGAAAAGGGTACATACTGGTTCTTATTATAACTAAATAAATTGGTAGATTTCTACCTTTAGTACAGAGATTTGAGGTGTTTCAGATCCAATTGTGTCTATTCATGCTTGTTAGGCACAGACGCTTTGATTTATGTGTTCAAAAGTACTGTCAAACTAGGTCCCCAGCTATAGCACAGCTATTCTGGTTCAGGTTCTCCTCTTCCAAACTCTGATAAAATGTAAACTCCCTGGATTAAAGGAAAGCAGAAAGAAAAAAAGCTTTTATTACCAAAATAGTAAAACCAAAATTTCAGTGTTTGGTTCCTTTTTGCTAACCTTTGGTAATTAAAAATAGATGTCCAGTACAGAATTTGGATATTTTGCTTCTTAACCTATTCCTCTAAACACTGACACAGATAATAATGGTTAAAATAATCTTTCAGTAGAAAGGTTATCTCACAGTAACTTTTGTCATGTTCTTGTATCTGTCAACATACTCATTGTACTCAAATTATACTTTTGTTCAATTTTTTCAGAACGAAGTGCACAAATGAATAAAAACAACTACATACCGTATTTGTCCAGCAACTATCAGCATTTGTATTAATACTGAGATTAGTAGAAAATACTTTCATTCTACTTATGTTAATCCCAAATTACCTTTTTAATGAGGGAGGAAAGAAAGGGCATAAATTACCTCCAGTTTGTTTAGCCTCCTGAATTTGCTATTTACAGACATATTACAATATGAGAGTATGGTGATGTTAATGGTCCTATTTTCCTCCTAGTAAATACTATTAAAGTAGATCTGAGGACAAGTTGTGGAGATTCAAGAGTGGAATAAAAATCTATGCTATTTACTGATGTTAATACAGTGTTATGAGGTTTTCTGCTCCACAAGGTTCCATTTAATTACAATAGGAAAAAGTACTGAAACAAGCTGTTAATCAGAGGTATAGAGGTACATTTTCAGCAACAATGATGTTTAGACATCATACATGCTCTTTTTTATTATTCTGCCTTGCAGATAAAGAAAAAGAAAAGAAATGCAAAGAAAAAATATTGCTCAGTGACTACGAAATACTATAATTTCTTGTCATGCATTATTGTAAAATATTAGTTCATTTGTTTCTGTACTTTTGGTCAACATATGTAAATCACATATAAAATAAGATTTCTGACTGAGCATTGGTTGACATCCAACATTTCCGAATTGTACAGGCATATTGGCAGGTAAATGGAGAACCTGAGTAAGAACTTGCTGAAGTTCTGAGCAGATTTCTGACCTAATGTTGATATTCATAGATATATGAATGTGTTATATAACGCATAACAAATAATAACGCAGTTGGTCTTCTGTATATGGAGAAATATACTGGGATCCCTAAATGGTATGGAAAAAGGTCATGTTATAGAAAAAGTTAAAGAAGGCAGAGCAGTGCTCCCGTCACACAGTAATTGTTTTCATAGGTGGACTCAGAGACTCCTATATGAATACAATTTTGCAAGCAGGGTCTGTAATTGTCAACAGTATATTTTTTGTTTCTTCATGCCTTTTCAAAAACCTGCAGCCATCTTATCTTTTGTAAATTGTTTTATTTCCCTGAGAGTTCTCTTGTTGCAGATTTGATATGTCAAGCCAATTAGTGATCTGGGACCTAGTTCAAATTTTTGCTGTATGTTTTTACCATGTGATGGGTTGCTACTTGCCATTGTAACATCAAACTAGCACTCAATTTAGTGTACAAGCAAACTGAATAATTTCCCATTCTTCCCATTCCCATACACTTCACAAAGTAGAATTTAATTTGAAGAAAGGTTTCTTCAGTTTTGATTGTGCATAAATACCAATACACATAAAATTACAATGGAGGAATTTCTGTGATACAATGCTAATGAATAATTATGTGACTTTTCCTAACACACTTTATTTAGGCATAAAAATCCTCATTATTGATCAAAGAACTGCACAACTATGCTCATNATCCAAGTTTCTGGCTCACTTAAGTTATCTCTCTCCAGGTCATGAATTAAATACTTGTATAGAGAAATTCAGGATAATAAGTGCTGCTAGAGAAAGTTGATCTGTTTTCAAAGCATTTATTTTAAATACTTCAAAAATATTTTTAAATAAATTCAAATTAGTATGTCCTTATGTATAGACAACAGGTTTTTCACATTTTTATGAATTGTTCATTCTAAATAAAATAATCAAAGAGCCAATTTTTCTCTCAGTGGTTGTATGAATATTTAAAATAAATCTTAAAAGATATGCTCCAGAAAACTCAAAAATTCTCCATGTTTTAAGCAACCATTCCTTCATCTCATGCATACCCTGTTAGTTTAGAACAAAAACATGTTTAATTCTTTACAGAGAAGGGGATTTTAGTGATTAGACCAGCTTTTTTGTAAAAAGTGCTATAGATTTGTCATAAGCTAATGATCAGCTTTGTCATAGACTACTCTGCAAATAACAGAAATTTCTCATTTAAAAAAGGACTATCAGATAAGAAAAGTCAGATATATCAATAATTAAACTTTACTATACAAAGATTTTCTTAGTTACAAAGAGGGTAACACAGATTTTTATTTTCTGTTTCTTTCTGTTTCTCCCCAAATATAAAATAAAACAAATAATTAGCAGTACAATGAATTGAAGATTACCCTGCTGCATTTTCTTCTTGTTTGCCCAAAAATATCTGCAAAACGATACTTGCAAATTAGTCTCCCCTACCTCTGAGGCAATCTTAAGAGATTGCACAAGAACTTAACTTCCAAACCACTGCACAGCCTCCAGCACAGAGAATAAAATATGTTGTGATTACGGGTCAAATAGTTGGCTCTTGCATGCTGAAAGCCCACCTTTTAATTGCTGTTCTAAAGGATGCATAAAGGAATTAGTAATGAAATAGCAAACTAGTCTAGCATATAATGCTATGGCCTGCACATAATAATGAGTATAGCAGCTGGCAGACAGTGCAAATGACATTAGAAATTAGAACATTTTGGCTTTCGTGTTTCATCTGCTGTAGAGTAAAACTTCCATACAAAAGGAATTCTTCAATGCCCAAACACAAACTTACATAAGCAGCTAAAACCAGACACACTGCATGTCCATGCACACATACTTTGCATTGATAGTTTCTTCAGTAAATTTAACAGAGAACCCTTTCTTTTGCATAATTAAAGATGTACCATACTTGTATTCTCTATCAAATACACAAGCTGTTAACTTGAATTTTAACTCAGGCATAGGTATTTTCATTCTGGTTTGTAACATTTACTCTCCATTATACACCTTTCTAAAGAATCTTTTTCCTTTAAAAAGTGTTGTTTTGCAAAAGGATGGGCCATATCATTGCTTATAAAACTTACTTATAGTAGCAAAAAAGAAGCATGTAAAGAACTAGCTGAAAAAAAATTGTGCAAAATACTTGTTGAATATAGTTGATTTGAACTTTGCTTCAGAATAAGAAAATTCCATTTTTAAATGTTTATTTTGAAAAACACTTCAGTGCAGTGATGCTAATATATACAGAAAAAGTCCATTTTGTAAGGTAAACATAAACATCATCTAAAAGAAAAAAACAAACTGAAAAAAAGAAGCCAGATACTAAGTAATTGGTAAAAAAAAAAAAAAAATTAAATTTATCATTCTTTCCTAGTGCAAGACACATTGTATGGCAATGGGAAGATCTATGAGACATCAACAATACATTTTTCCCTTCCGGTAGTGCAGTAATATCAAAAAGCAAACAGTTTTAAACTAGAGAATTGGATTTAATGTAATAAGGTTGTGGGCCCTTTGCAGCTGATTGTGTATGTAATTATTTGTGTTACTGAGAAGCATGGAGTCATCTAAGGATACTGGTGCTCCAAAAAATGTTATTCTGTTTTGTAGATACTATAAGACACTACACAGACAGAGAGAATATAGCTCACTGCCAATTATAAAATCATAAAATAATTTGACCTGGAAGGGATCTTTAAAGATGATCCAGTTCCAAGCTCCCTACCATGGACAGGAATATCTTTCACTAGATTAGGTTGTTCAATTCCCCATTGCGTTGAACCCTTTCAAGGACTGGGTAGCCACAGTTTCTCTGGGCCACCTGTTCTAGCTTCTTGCCACCTGTAAGACTCCAAGTGAGGTCACCAAAAGGTTTTATTTTAAAAATACACAAAGTTCCAACAATATCAGACTTCCAGATATATTAGAGGAGCCTTTCATTCTTTTAACACTGTAAGAGAGAGTGTGAAGGAGAAGACATCGCCCAGATTTTCTCATGTCATGCTTTTACTGGTAAACTTGAAATAAAAGAACTTGGCAAAAGTTTAAAGGGCAGCATACAACCAAAATAAAACACTTAACAAAGCATTGACTCAGCACACACTAACCCAAAATATTAAAAAAGGAGATCAGAAGAATAAAAGAGAGATAAAGGGAGAGATATAGCTGACATTCCTATATCCAGCATAGGTCCAGCTACAGGAGTCTAGAAATCATGGGTTCAAGCACATGGACATTACATGTCTTTGGTTTTATCTGCTCCAATCTGCTGTGGTCACCTCTCCCACATCGAACTTCCAGTCTGGTGTGTGGTGCTTTCACTGTGTAAGACAACCTGAAATTCAGTTAGGGGTTTCAGAGAATGTGGCATGGACAGTGTTTCCAGTGTCCAGTGACTGATAGCTTCTCTGAGATTGCCCCAGAACACTTGCAGGAACTGGAGAATGGGATAGAGCAGTACCTTACCTTCAAGAAATTCAATCTGTCCCTACCACACACACACTCACACACTGTTCCCTAACTGGTCTGAGCCAATAATTACTATAATAATCTGGTGTCTCACACCACCCTCACAGTAGTAAATGTCTTCCTTAGTATCTATTTAAAGCCAGCCTCCTTCAGTTTAGTCATTGTTCTGTCAAAACAAGCCTTAGTAAGAAGTGCTTTCCTATTTTTCCTAGAATCATAGAATCATAAAGGTTGGAAAGATTTCCAAGATCATCAAGGCTAACCTTTGACAGATCACCACTTTGTCAAGACCATATCACTAAGTACCATGTCCAGTTGTTTCTTGAACACCACCAGGGACAGTGATTTGACCACCTCTCTGGATAGTGTTTGATAACCCTTTTGATGAAGACATTTTTCCTAATATCCAGTTTAAAACTCCCCTGATACTACTTGATGTCGTTTTCTTTCATCCTCATTACCTTGGAGGAAATCGGCCCCCACCCAGCTACAACACCCTTTCAGGTAGTCAAAGGCAGTGAGAAGGTGCCTTCTGTGCCTCCTTTTCTCCAGGCTAATTAGAAGCATCAGAGCTTCTCCTGGCTAATTATAATTCTCCAGAGCTTCTTCCTAGCTCCTCTAAGTATTGAAAAGCTGTAATAGGGTCTCCCCAGTACCTTCCCTTCTGCAAGCTGAATAACCACAACTGCCAAGCTATTCTTCATAAAAAAGGTGTTCCAGCTCTTTGAATATATTTGTGGTCCTCCTCTGGGAAGATTCATCTCTGGTACTGGGAACATCAGAGTTAGCTTCTGTACTTCAGGTGGAGTCTCACCAGAGCAGAGTAGAGGGGCAGAATCATTTCCCTTAATCTACTGGCCATGGTTCTTTATATCAAGTCCAGAATGCAAATGCCATTCTGGGTGCACATGCATATTGCTGGTTCATACCTAATTTTTTATCTACTAATATCCCCAGTTTTCATCTCTGCAGGGCTGTACATCTCCCAGTCTCTAGTGGTACTGTTGATTGCCCTGTCCCAGGTGCATGGTTTTGAATTTAAATTTCTCGAACTGGAGTATGTCAGTCCAGTCATCTAATTTGTCAAAGTCCCTCTGGATGGCATCCCTTCCCTCTAGCATATCAACTGTGTTGTTGAGTTTGGTGTCTGATGGATTCCAAGGGCATCAAGCCAGTCTACTACTACTGGCCTCAACAGGGTATGGGTGAAGAAAGTAAGATGGAAAAAAGCCTTGTGGGTCAAGATAAAGGAAGTTTAAAAAAGCAAAAGTAAATATTATGCATGAGAAAGCAAAGAAAAACAAAAGCTTTTATTCTCTACTTCCCATAAGCAGATGATGCTCAATCATTTCCTGGAAGGTGAAGGGCTTCAGCACACTTATTGGTTGCCCTGAAAGCAAGCAAAATAAAAAACAAATGTACCCTTTGCTGTGTACTTCCCCCTCCCCCACTTTTATCTTACTTTTTATTGCTGAGAAGACATCATATGGTAAGAAATATCCCTTTGGTCAGTATGCATCATCTGTCCTGGCTGTGCAGCCTCCAAAGATCCAGTCAGCTGTAGTGTAGGAGTTGGAAAATGTTAGAGAGACAGTATGCATGCTCTGCCATTGTTCAGCAGTAGCAAAACACTGTTGTGTTATCATCACCTTTGTAGCTATCATTACAAAGCACAATGTTCCAAGGGATGCTATGGGGGAAATGAACTTCATCTCAACCCTACTAATATTGAGTCACCTGCAAACTTCCTGACGATACACTCCATTGCACCCTGCATTTCATTAAGAAAGACGTTGAATGGTACCAGTCCCAACATAGACCCCTGACATATGTGACTTATTTTTGATCTCCACTGGAACATTGAACTATTTACTGCAGTTCTTTGCATTCAGACATTCAGGTAATCCTTTTCCCATCCAACAATGCATCCATTTCCAGTAAACCCGTATGATTATTATTAAGTAGCTAGAATGTTGTGGGGGACTATATCAAAGGCCTTATGGAAATCAAAGGAAAGCAGTTGCTTTTCTCCTCCTTATCCAGTAGAGTTGCACCACTGTAGGAGCTCATCAAATTAATCAGTCACCATTTGCCCTTGGTAAAGCCATGCTGGCTGGCTGTAAGATCTTCCTGTCTTCCATGTGGCTTGATGCGAGGAGACCTTACCAAACCTGAGGTAAGACTAAGTGAATGGTGGCATTTAGCAAGCACTCACCCTAAGACTTCCTTTTTTGGTTTGGCTTCTAATTTTCACCCATAAGCTCTAGACCTGTCTAAGTTTCCTTATCATTGACAAGGTTTGTTTGGTTTTGGTTTTGGTTTTGGTTTTTTTTTCCTTATGAGTTACTCAATCTTTTTTTTCTACACCTTTCCTTTCTTGTCCCTCATGAACATAGAGGCCAACTACTGCCACCTGTCTCTCATCAATTGCAGCACTCTAATATGACTGATCCAACCAAGTCTCTGTGATAGAGATTAGATCATAGCTTTTGAGATGCAATGGTGGCTTCTCGTTCTTCCTGTTAGTTACCCATGCCACATGCATTGGTGTAGAAATGCTTCTGTTGTGATGTTAACTGCACCAATTTTTTAGCAGAACCTTTTGGTAGAGTTCGGGAGCATGTCTCACTACCCAGTAGGCTTGTTTGTCCACCCTGTTCCTTGTGAGCACACAATTCTTACAGCTTTGGATATCAGTCCCCAAATTCATTAGTTTAAAGCATAATTCAGTAAGTCAACAAATTTATTATAATTAAAAAAATAATGTTCATTTAATATTGTGTATCCTGTATGTAAAAGTAGCAGAAAAGTTAAGTTATTAATAAAAATTATCTTAAATTTTTAGCAGTCTATTAATTCTAACACACATCAAATGGCACAGATGACTTTTCTGTTATGTTTCTGGCTATTAGAACCATATTTTAGTGTGTACATACCTACATGGGTTACATTTTTTACAATTAGATTTCTCTGCTTTTAGTATACACTGATGCCACAATTTATGAATGAAACATTTAAAATACAGAAGCAGACTGAAAACAAAAGCCAGCTATGCGTTTGGCTAAGTGTCAGCTGCACAATGTGGTTTCATAGGTCAAATTAAAGATCTCAGCATTTTAACCCAAATCTCCAAGAGATAGTAACTTTTCACTTCAGGTGTTTATTTGATTCTGAAAATCTGTTTGTTTCCTATTCCTACTTCAACTCTTATATCCACAGAAAAACAAGGTGACATTGCCAGTAAAACAGACTGAAAACTGTGCATGTAAAAATGTTACATAGTACAAATTACCTACGGCAATTCAAATCTGTGCATGCCAAAAATCTGAGCTGGAGATTTGTGGCTTTTGAACATACTTGTTATTTGTTCTGAGGACACCCTGAAACACTATATAATCACCATTGCAGATTACTATCTCACAAGCTGTGATTCTTCTTCATTCTTTCCCTTTCTGTCATTCTAGACTCAGGTCTTCCCATCTGTTTAATTGTTAAATTGTTCATTGACAGCCTGAGGCGTGAGTCTTGTTCTACTCTACTTTGTTAGAGAGAGTACTTGGTAATCTTTCATTGATTTTTCTAAACCTCACACATGAGTTTGCTTTGCTTTCAAAATCCCTGACCATTTGCATATTCACTTGACTGGACCACCCCTTGACTTTTTCCCAAATGGGTCTCTAAGCCTAGGATTCCCCACCTTCAACAGAGGATGCACTTGTGATATTTTGAAATGTATTGAAACCTTGTGGGTCATTGAAAAGAAGGTAAATGGAAAAAAACAAACAAAAACAAAAACCAAAAACAAGGAAAAACCAAACAAAAATAAAAAACTAACAAACAAACAAACAACCCAACCTTTTCCAAAACTAAGGCAAACCCATTTCCAAGATTTGCATTCAACTTTTAGCATTATCAATGACATCTAGGCCACACAAAAGAACTTAGAATCTCTTTCATCTGAGTTTATTACCACTTCTTGTTCAAGAGCAGCAGTGAAATTGTGCACCTAGAAAAGGCAGATCTAGAAGAGTAAGGTCACAGGATTACCCATGGGATTTTAGAAATAATTGTTAACATCTGCATTTCTGTAGTTTATATGTGAATTGACCAGAATGATCTTTTTGCCACTTCAATGGAAGTAGCTGGTAAGGTGTCATGAAAGAGGGGTTAAGACACTTAAAAGGATCATTATCAAAAGTGCTAGCAAAAAGCAGGTTTTAATACAAATTTCTGAAAGTGCAACTTTAACAGAGTTTGATGGCAAGGTTCATTCAATTGCTTACTACATAGTTGAAGTATACAAAGAAAAATCAGATCAGAATTGATTTGGAATGAATTATGCATAGATGGGGATACAGAGGAGTAAAGGTGTAAAAGATTCAGATAAGAAAAGTAAGTTTGCAAGAGGGTTTACCAGCGCATAATACTTATGAAGTGATTCAATAGGATTTGCTGCAGTTATAATAGTGACTTTTTTACAGAACCACAGAATCACAGTAACAACATTCATACCACAATCAATTCATGTGCACCCACACAGGCAAATATATATATACATTTCTTTCTATGCATCTAAAGGTACCTATCAAAAATTCCCTTACATCAAATGTTTCTCAACAGGCATGGGTTACACCTTGAGGTGTATGTGTGTGTGGACGTGGATATTAATCTAGGCCTCATCATCACTGAAAATCTTCTTAGTACCGAAAACCTGAGTGCTGGTGAGCTCTGAGTGTATCCCAGATGGCATCACATCAGGGGGATGTGCTGGTTCAGCCTGTTGTGGCCCAGGAGACTTCAGCAGAGGGGAGGTCAAAAGGTCTTACTTAGGACTATTGTTCACAGGGTTATGAGCTGCTTGGCTCCAGTAACCAGTAAGTTTCCATCCTGACCATAACCCAAGCTGGCTAACAAGGATAACTTTGCTCCACAACCTGGTCAGGCAGCTGATGTTTCTGTTGCAGTTAGAATTGTTCCCACCCTTACCCTACAAGAACTCCTGGTATGATCAGAGATCCTTCACTGCCAAATTGGTACAGTAAAGGTGTGCTTCATTGCTCAGCTGGTTTGGTTGAAGCTTAGCAAGAGCATCTAGATTAGGAGAGAGAGGGATGGGGTGGAGGTTCATCACCTCAAAAGGGATCATGACTGGCTGATATACTTCACAGGAGGCCACAGTGTTGATGAGGTTTTCTGTTCCCTTCATTTGTTTCTTATCAAAAGACCTGGAGACAATGGCATGGAGTAGACACCATGTCAGTGGTGACTTTCTCCTCTTTTAAATCCAGTAAAATTTTTCTTTTTCCTTCACCTGTTGGAATAGCTTTCTGGAAAGAAACTATTTTTCCCTTTTCAGTGCTTTTCTCTTACTGAAGCAATTTCTTCTTGATTGCATCCTTGCTCACTAATCAGAACAGTGAAATTCAACCCATTTTTCTTCCTGGACAACATAGCCACAAGTTTAAGAAAGTATGCACAGAAAAAGATGCAGTAGTTCTATAAAAGAATAATTCAACAATAATCAGGTAGGCAATTTTTATGAATAGACTAACCAAACAAAATGGCTTATTCTTTTATTACAGTCCCCACACACAAAATCTGTAGACAACAAGTATAAATTGTAATTTGTGATGATATTGAAGATAGACAAAGAATAAAAATACTGGAATTGTAGGTTATCTTCCCTTATATCTAAACTCCTGATGACTGAAATGGGGAAGAATATTCAGAGAAAATATGGACTATCTTCAAGAGTCAAAAGGTGGAGAAAGACATGGCAAAATTGAAGTCAATAAAATATTTTGTGAATTTGTGAGATGCCAGGTTCTTGTTCTCATGAAGCACAATAAGTAATGCTGCTTTGGACTCATCTATGCAGCCTGACACAAATGCAAAGACTGTCCAAGCCCTGTGGCACAGAACTCACAATAAAGTACCATTTTGCTTGCCTTTAGTCCTTCTCTTTATATCCACTATCTGCCCATGACCTGTTTAATATTTCTTGCCACCCAAAACTTTTAGTCCTTGAAAATGTAAATGTAGGAATTTTTGGAGATGGTCTGTCTAATATGCAAATATGTCTGTTTTTCTGCTTTCTCAATAATACCAAATTGTTGTTGTTGGCTAGACTTCGTGAACGAAGATTTTTTGGGATAAGCCTGTGCAATGGATTTTTTAGGTGAGGCACAGTGTGCGCAGAACTGGCCCCACCCCCTTTACTCCTGAGGTTCATCTTGCCATGGCCGAGCAGCTCGGACGGTGACAGTGAGTTCCCTCGGGATTCGAACCGGCGTCCTCAGAGGAGGAGCCGGCTCCACAGGCGGCGACTTACACCATTCAGCCAACGACCCCCACATAATACCAAATATTCAGTAGGTAAATGGCAACCTTGTCAGGAAAATACAGTTCCTATGGCAAGGACTGTTAGCAACCAGAAGCACAGTCAACCTCTGCTCTGTTGCTGCTGTGGCAATTCCTGAAGGATACCTCAGACTACATGAAGATTCATGAGCCAGTGTCATGTTCCATGCTCAGATTCTTCAGCCAGGCCATCAAGGGGTAGTTGAGATTACCAGCCATTTCCAGATATGTTGTTGTGCTACCAACTTTGCACAGTAATACTGCCTGACAAGTATTAGGACCATGCTCTCTGGCAGACCACTAACAGGTGTGATGAAACTCCTGTGGTATTTCACAGTGGCTTACAAGACATGAAAGAGAAGCTGCTTCCGTTTAGTGCAGAATCCAGATATGCAAGAAGGAGGACATGCAACAAATAAGCATGTATGTGTTATGAGCAATGCTGTTGCATGAGGCAATGTCTTGAGAACCAAGCATCTGTATCTGTGAACCACAGGTGGCATGGATCACACACAATAGCTCAGGATGGGCGTTCCTCACAGTGTTCCATCAGTTTACCGAACTGTGAAGTAAAGCGGTGGACATTTTAAGGTTGTTGACTTTC
Organism: Formicarius rufipectus; assembly: GCA_013399695.1. Taxonomy (NCBI): domain Eukaryota; kingdom Metazoa; phylum Chordata; class Aves; order Passeriformes; family Formicariidae; genus Formicarius; species Formicarius rufipectus. The sequence continues at coordinate 16,591 of VXAU01000973.1, read as the reverse complement.
ATATTCTTACTACCACTTTATTTTGCATGCTCAGAAGACTAATACTGGTTAGCTAATGAGAAATATGGGTAAGTTCATGAACCCAGAATCATTTCTAATGTTGAATGGGAGTCAGTGTTTCAACAGTTATAGCTATGACTCTGCTAAGCAGCTGAACTGTGAATTCAGTTATCTGTTGGCTTTCTACAGGAAAGGATTGAGTAACAGTAAACATTCCACAATTTGAAATAAATAGGATAAATATATTAGAAGTAAAGAGTCTCAGTCTCTGTAACAATAGAGGTCAGTCAGGAATATAAACTATTACAAACTCTTTTCTCTGTGAGATTTATTTGGTGATTCTTATATTATTCAGGAATTACTGATTACAGTACTTATAAATGGAACTGAAACATATAGAGTGGAAATACTTTTTAAAAGAAGGAAGATGCTGAGCCAAATTTAATGCAGATATGTGCCCAGAGTGATAGTCAAGGAAACACATACCTGTGATCCAGGAATTTCCAGCTCTTAGGTTTTTTGTTCTGTTTTATTCTACAACTTAGTGCCATGGACTAACATTAATTTTGAACGTATGGTTAGGTTAAAACTATTTCCCCTCCTCCTAACAGAGTACTTTATACTCTATTGGTGCAAAGAATTTTGGTTTTGGATTGAAATAATGAATGTCTGTCAATTATTATTGAACAGAGAGTATGCTGAGGTTTTTAGTGCTCAACACATTTTTTGTGGCTCTCTCACTATCTCAGTTAAGGTGAGTGATCTAAACTGAAATCCAGAGTAAAGCATATTCATGTGTCTTAAGAATTAACTACTGTGTTCCAGTTAAATATATTCTTCACTTCTTTGTTAGCTGTCCTAAAGGCAAACTTCTAAGCTTAAACAGCTTGAACTTTCTCATTACTCTTAATAGGCATCTTCAGGGATTGTTAAATATGAGCCTGTTCAATCTTCTTTCTGTTCAATAAGACCCTTGAAATTATATTTGCTTTCTCTAGCAATGGAGCCTGTCACATGTACTACTTTCTAGCATAGTTTCAACTTACTACTTTATAGTAGTATGACCATTTCCACTATTTGATTCAGACAACAAAATTATGTATTAGAGGGATGTGCATGATGAAATAGCACATCAATTTAATGCCCCAGAAAACTTAGATTTCACAGTACCATGCCCTCAAAACAAAGTAAAGCCTACATTTGCAGAGGTAAAAGCTTGACAATGCTTCAGCTGCTGCAGAAAACTGCTGAGCATGTGGGAATTGAGTCCATATATAAATATTACATACCCCAAAACTCTGTGTAAACATCAGAAAGAACGTGACTTAAATTAACAAAATAAAGGAGTTTCATGTCAAGGAAGACATATCCTAGCTCAAATTGCTATGAGCAGAACAATTAGTTAAGGACAATCTTAATTATGTGTTAATTTGATTTTTTTTTAATTTTTTTTTGAGTCTTTCAGATCCTTCATGGTACTTAAACATAGTTTAAAGTATTTAATTTCCTTGGTGGTTTCCTTAAAGTAAATTTTTCATGGAAGACTCTACAAGTGTTGTATTATTTATCCGAAGTTACTCTTCCAAACTGATCTTTTGGATGCATATGCAACTAGGCATACTTATTAAACACGACATTTATTAAATCATAATTCATTTCAATTTTCCTTTGTTCATTTCTTGAGTAAATCATCATTGTTTAAAAAACGGACAAAAAAACAAACAACAAAAAACCAAACAAACAAACAAAAACAAAAACAAAAAACCAAGCAAAAACCAAAACAAAACAAACCAAAACAAACAAACAAGATCTGCACTACTGGTAGAAAGACACGTATCAGGTATTTTCATGACATACAGAGTTAGATGTTTAAAGAAATATACCAGGTTTTAGCCATAAAGAAAACAGTAGCTTAGATAGTAATTAATAATTATTTTGCATATTTTAAATTAACTGGTTTTAACTATGTCAGGATGATTTTCCAAAATTATTGTTGCAATCAGGTCTTACTATAGCATGGATAAATGTTTATTTCATTTATGAAAATGGATGGCCATTTTTGCACATGACTGCCGCCTGTTTTCTGGTAACCAAAAGACCCACTAACTAAAGACATAGAAAATAAGTCTTTAAACACACATGTACAGATAATATTCCATAGCTGAGCAAAGTATCCATTTATTGGACCTCTTTGTGTTTCAGAGGAGTAGCAGTCTGCCTGTCCTAGTTCTCTGAATAGACTCGACTTCTTTACGCAAAATTACATTTGACATTAAAAGTATAATTTCCCATGGGAAAATGAACCTCACATTTTAGCAGTCTGAGACAGTATAAAATAAATATCCTTAACACTTTAGGGAAAAACACAATCATACAGAGCATTTATTTGTCAGACAGTCCTGAAACATCCTAATTAGCTCTGTTTTTTGCTATAGGGTTTATTCCTAATTAAACAGTGGCAGAGTTTGGTTTTTTTCCTAGTTTTGTATTTGCAGTAAGAAGTAACTCTAGGAATCAAAATGGCTCATATGTTTTTTGAATTTGAAATCCTGCATTACGTTTGCCGTCTTTTCTTTTTCTCTACCTCCTAGCTTTTCTCCTTCCTTTTTATGTGTTTTCCGTTACTTTCCGTTACTTGAGCATCTAAGGACTCTCTTTTGCAATTTACTCCTAAAGACCATAATATATATCAAAAAAAAAAAAAAAAAAAAGAAAAATGAGAGACAAATTAAAACTGAAACATTAATTCTGAAAACTTTTCTACTTTTTGTAATGCTTATTTAAGGTAAACATAGAGTGGGTATTTTAGAGAGATAGTAATACTTCAAAATAAATATTTTATACAGCATGACAAGTGATATCACACTGTCAAGGCTAGAATTTTGAAGATCTTCATCACAGATCTTTCTCAGCTGGTGTTTACTGGTGATAGTATGATGGTAGTAACATCCCTTCATTTCTTGTTTTGGCTGGCTGTGTAAGATCTGCACAGGTACAGGAAAATCCTGAGATGAGCAAGACGGAAGTTTCAGAGAGGCCTCCTCACAATAAAGAAAGCCAAGACTCACTATTCTTGAATAAATCCCAGCTGTGGGAGAGCTTGGGAGATAGTAATAATAGACACTTCCATTCTTCAATTCTCTCTTTCTCTGTATTCTTTTCAGTATGTCCTTTTCTTAGCTACCTGGTTCCTCTCTCTACTGCTTCTTATTCCATTCCAGTGCTCTGTGCACATCTTGCATTCAGATCTCTCCACCACTCATGCCACCATCTTCCTTCTCTCCTAACAACCTTCAGTCCTAATGTCACTTTGTTTCCATCACTGTCTCATCCCTCTCAGGTCTCTCTTTCCGTTTCACAATTTTGTCATCCGTGGAACCTGGGCACCAAATAAAAGACATAGAAAGCTTTGGTGAGGCAACTTTTCTGCTTTTCATACTGATACCCACAGACCTACAGGTATAAACTGCAAATGGAGTATTTGGATAATCTGATTGCCAAGTTCTTTAAGTCTTTTCTGATGATCAGTGAAGATAGGTCTTTCAGACCCTTATAATTTACCCAACTTGCTTAATGCTCCTTAAGAATAGTCAAAGAGGTGATCTTAGCAACAATATGTACCCATGACAATCTTTGACTCTCACACTGAAAGACAGGCAAGATAAAAGAGAACAGCAGTGGGTTTGCTTTTCTCTGTCTTATTTAGAACAAATTAGAAAGAACATTTATCTTACAATGTGCTTTCCAAAATTTTCCGTCAAAGAAAGGGAATACTTAACACCAAATAATCAAAAGTTTGCCTAAGTTTATTAAAGGTTTGGTAAAACAATCCAGCAGTGTGAAATCTTACATAGTTGTAGGCTAAAGCTGTTAAGATTCAGGCTTCTTACTAGCCTGTGACAGTTTATAAAGATGCAGGAAGATACCTACAACCTTTCTATCTTTTACAGACAGGTACAACACAGTGAGAAGGAAAGTATAAATTGAGAAGTCCCGCTACATGTAACTTCTCCAAAGCTGAAAACACCATCCTTTTTAAGGATAGAAATTTGAAAAAGTTACATTGGATCTTCTTTTCTCCAGGGCATTAATTTTTGTTACCATAAAAGTTTATACCATGGATATAGTCTAACCTGGAAGACTGTGCCTTGACCAGTCTGACACTCTGAAAAATGTAAAAGTATGATATCAGGTGCTTTTCTCCTGAAGAGGTACCGTACTTCAACAGTTTCTGTTTGCTTTGGGCATACTCCTTGGTATAATGTCCTCACAAGGACACTATACAAAGAAAACAGAAATCGTCAGACATAAAAATATTTCAGTAGCTTGGATTTTTCAAACTTGTTGAAATTTATGAGTTCAACTTTGTCTACCTTTTCCTGAATGTAGTTGGTAAAATTATAATTCCCTACATAGTTTTTAGATCACCTCTAAAGAAAAATCTATTGCCATTAATTACACAATTATTATTAACAATTTTGATATTGTTATAAGGCTCTTGTTGCAAATAGAATCACATTCAATTAGCAAGTCAGAGTACAAAAGTTTGACTGCTAATATAATGTCATAGCCTTTACATTACATATATTCTGAGCATGGTTACCACATTATGAAATTCTGCATTTATTTGTGTTGTTTCCATGACATAAAAAGAATAATGAGCAAAACTGATCAGAACACCTTTTAAATGACATAGCAGCTATGTAAAAATAAAAGTTTGCAGTTTCGAACTCATAAAAAAGCTTTGTAATGCCATTTTAGAAAATGATTAGAATATGACTGATCACCTTTACTAAAGGGGATGGATAAAAGATGAAATAAAGATGAGATTCACCAGAAAATAGCTTTTATGACCTCATTTGGCTTTTCTTTCCCCACAGAGCTGTATTTCCATGCTGTCCAGAATCATTGTTATAGCAAATTGACCAAGTAGAGAAATCCTAAATATAAAAAATACTGAGGTACTCTTCTGCTTTTTCTGTGTGGGATGCATATAATTTGTTTTCCTTACTCTACAATAGAAATATTTTAAAGAGAAATTGTGGAGATAGACACATAACTACATGGGACACAATGTACCTTAAATTCTCAGCTTTCTTGCATCATTTACTAGATAAAGCATGATGTTGTAGTGATTCATAGTCCCCTGCTAATAAGCAGTAGAGCTAAATATACAAGTAAATGTTTGCAAGCTTTGGGTTCAAACAAATGCAAACCACTCCTATGTTAACATAGATATTAAAATAGAATTTTTACATTCAAATAGCATTTTCTCTGTCTTTTTATAAATACGTTGCATTATATTTTATTAAATGTAGTGAAAAGAAACGAGAAAGACACAATGAAAATCAGGAAAAGAATATTTTCCCATTGACCTGAACTGCAACAGCTGTGATTTTGCCCACTTTAAATCTACTGTCAATAGATCTTTTAACTTTATTATTTATGTTGATATCAGGAATTAAAGAAGATGTCTTAATGAATTTTTTTCCTATCTGTATCATTGATGTTTCATGGTATAGCAAAATTTTAAAGCTGGGAAACTCTAGAATGTTTTGATTGTCCACTGCTCTTATGGTGCCAGCCACCAAATACCATGCGGCCACTCACTCACTCCCCCATCAGTAAGATCACACAAAGAATCAGAAGAGTAAAAGCTAGAAAACTCATGAGTTGAGATAAAGACAATTTGACAGGGAAAGAAAAAAACATACATACCAGCAAAGCAAGACAAAGAATTCATTCACTGCTTCCTATGGACAGGGAGGTGTTCAGCCATCTCCAGTAGAGCAGGGACCTATTGTGTTGAGGTTACTTGGGAAGAGAAATATCATCACTCCAAATGTCCCTCCTTCCTCCTTCTTACCCCCTCTATATACTGAGCCGGGTGTCATATGGTCTGGAATATCCCTTTGGTGAGTTTGCATCACCTGGTCTGGTCGTGTCTCCTCTCATCTCCCCGTATATCTCCAGCCTCTGTGATGGTATAGCAGTATGAAAAGTGTGAAACATCTTTGCTTTGTGTAAGTGCTGCTCATCAATAACAGAGACATCTCTGCTTATCATCACTGTGTTCAGCACAAATCCAAAACTCAGACCTATAACAGACACGGTGAAGAAAATTATCCCAGGCTAAACCAGTGCACCTACCAAAAGGAGATGCTTGAATCTTGTCTTTCTGTATAAGATTGTAAGGAAACTTGCCTTTATCATCTGCTATTTGTTTTAATTATTTACTGTTTACCTTATCTTTCTAACTCCCTGCAACAATATTAGTTGTGGTAGATCATATCTGCATTGCTCAACTCTTCTGATTAGGTATTCTACATAGTTAATTTTATTAGCAGGGGAGGAGATAAGCTCCAATCTTCCAAACAGCAAGATTATTCTGCATGTGTACTGGAGGGTCTCTACAACATGGTATTTATTGTACACGTACACTGATATGTCCAGATTATTTGCTCCTCATAACAAGAGAGAGGTTTGGGAGGTAGTTGCACAAAGTGAAAAAAAAAAAAAAAAAAAAAAAAAAAAAAAAAAAAAAAAAAAAGGGTTGTGTGGTATTTTATAAAAAAAAAAAAAAAAAAAAAAAAAAAAAAAAAAAAAAAAAAAAAAAAAAAAAATCAAGCAACCTGTTCTTAGCTGCCCTTTTTTTTTACACACTCAAGAGAATCAAGGGAATAGATAGATTGCTCTGGTGGTGGCATCTGACAGCCAAATATAAATTTTCTGGGAACTGGAAAAGGATTTAACTGTGCACCTCTGTTGTATAATGCATGAACAGTAAGTCCAGTATGACAAGAGATGAGCTGAAATAACCTCAGCATAAGCAGGGACCAAAAACAATTCAGCTACTTCTCATTAGTTCTTAACCCCTTTAGGATTTGGCAGAGATGGTGGGGGCAGGTGGAGGGGACAATGGTGGTGGATGGAATCTTCAGATAGAGGAACCCTGGTGAATAAATTGCATTTGCAAGCTGCATATCACCTAGGATGGCAGGTGAAGAACATTTTATGGCACTAAACTTTTATGATAGGTATGATATGCAGTTTCTCATGGAGGATTTTGAAGGTCATATACTGCTGTTCTTCACTGTTAAAATCCTGTCTCATGACAAGCTATGTTGTAGTTTCTGTCATGTGACAGAAGTAGCAGCAAAACGCTCTGCCATCATATGTGGTTTAGCTACATAACAAAAATTTGTCCCTGGCTCATCAGCACATTATGGAAGCACCCACATGACTAGGAATTCATGCATAACTTACCTTGGCATAACACTCACCATTCTACTGTACATTGGTGATGGAAAGAAGGTTTGTGGAACCCACACAAAAGTGAACAGCAAAGAGTGAGCTGGAAAAAATAATCCACTGTGCCTACTGCAGTAAAAGTGTGAACTAACATAAGGAGAGGAAGCTGCCAACTTCCGTAGCTATGTCTTTCCTCTCCCTGCAATTTAAAATAAACTTCCTAATACTTGCTAGTCTGCCATAATTGTAAATACCAATAGATTATGGACTGCATAATGAAATTACTAAAAAAAAAAAAAAAAGTTTGTCTACTCCAGAAAGGCTTCTACTTTCAGGTTGCTAATTTGACTCAATTGTTCTTCAAACACGAGATTACATTTCCACTAGCTAATACATAACACAACTAATTTTCCTGGTCAGTAAATTCAATGACACATGGAGTTTATAATAATTATCTATAATAATGACTAAGGTCACAGCAACAGTGCCATCATATATCCCTGCAAGGGTTTTGAGCTAGTGTTTAAAGTGAATAGTCCCAGAGACAGCTTACAGGAAAAGGATGAAGGGTTGTTGGGTAGTGGAAGTAAAGGGATACATCATAGATCCATTTCTCTGTTTGATTTAAAACTTTTGGATATGCAAGTAACTTGAAGTTTTCATAACCACAGTTTTTATCAGCTATGGAATATACTTAAATCTCATCCACCAACTTTGATAATGTTGCCTCCACATATGTAGGACATATGACAACACATAGGTATAAAGTACAGAAGGTTTAAAAAAGTGTTGGCTGAAAGTCAGACTTCTCTATGGTATAAAAGGTCAATGTTTTTAGGAGGCAATATTTCAGGGCTTCATGGACAAAGAAATATGTGTATTTTAATATAATTTACACAGCCTTCAATGTTCTCACAGTAAATGTGCCCTAATGTAAATATTCTAACCTAAATAATCTTTTCTTTTAATTGCCAGGGTATCCTATCATTACTGTTTAATTGCCATTTTTTTCTGAGGTGCTTTATAAGGACAATTCAAATATATTTGAATAAATAATTAAAAAAGAAAGTATTGCTGTTGGAAGTTCTGCAGATCTGTTGTCCACTGAGAACATGGAAATGTGCCACTGCACGATATAAAAGGTTGAACTAGGGCACAGAGCTTCTTTTCTTGAGAATCTCATCATTTCCCGTTTCTTCTCAGGCTCTGAAGTCCATACAAAATGACTCCTGAGCAAATAATGTTTAAAACATAAAACCATGAAACTACTTCCTTAGTATAACTGAAACAGAAGAGGAATACATGCTAAAAAATGAATAGATTTTTTTTAACGTATCGTTCCTGAAACTACCTATTCATGTAAAATACATGAGTCCCAGAAGCAAATTCTATTCAGGGATCCAAAGTAAAGTGCTCCTCTGGGCAAACCTCCCATTTGGAACAGGTTTTTATGTTTCTGCAGAGTTGTTTTGACATGTACACATATTGAGTGATCCTATATTCACCAACATGACAACACACTTCTTAAAAATCCCAAACTTATGAAAAGAAATGGTCCATTTACAGTTTGATGATCCTTGAGAAGAATGAGAAACTTAAGGACCAGATCACCAGATACATTTAGTGGGTTCATTTTCAATGTATAACATGGAATGAAATAGAGATTGTAATTTCACAATTTCCCTCTCATATTTTCTTGATCTATAATTAAGATCATATTTTACTTCTTCTAAGCAGAGGTTACTACATACAAGCTCTTACAGCCAGAATAAGGATAGAAAGAGTAACAGCAAAAATAAAGCACTGGAAATATATCCCAAAATTTTAAACTCGTGTTAGCGTACTAATACATATAAGCAGAAGTTTTGCTTTGAGTGAAATTGTATAACAACTTCTCAGGTGATCTAGGCATAAACTGTAGACTTTTACTTTTTAACCAAAGACTATGAATACAGTTATTAAAATATTTCTTGCTAATAAATGTTGCTTATATTTATGGAGGTTTTCTATTTGTAAGGAAATGGTAAAATTATGAAAAAACATGATTCCTTCGTTTGATTTTTCTTTTTGCAGTAACTTTAACTCAGAATTTTTTTCTAGGGAAAAAAAGTTTCATTTTGTGACAAATCTTTGAAAATTTTTGTTAGAAATACCTAAACAGTTTTTTGGTATTTTTTTTATAAATTCAGCAAGTCAAGAAATCAACTTTGCTTTGCAGATTTACATGTAGTCATGAGCAAAAGTTAACCCAATTGTGTAATTAGTAGCTTTCCTGAAATAAAGTTTCAACTGGCAGTCTTTACTGAAGAGAACTAACTTGTGTAAGGAAGCTCACTGTCTCTACTTTTAAGGCCAAATAAAAAAAACATGAATATAAACAAGACTATTTTTTTTTTATTTTAGCAGATATTTACTGCTATTCTCATATTTATTTTTTTCATTTCTATAACCATTTGCATTGACAGTATCTGAGCTGATGATGCTGGCTACAGTTTTCAAATGAGCACAGAAGACAGAGGACAATATCATTTTCATAACTAATTTGTGCTCTGTAAAAGGTAAAGATACACAAATACTAGGGTCACTGATTGCCATATTTAAGCTTTTGCTGCCTTGACTTTGTTTCAAGCACAAACACCATTATTTCTGCCAACTATGACTGTAGCATTACCCAGCTGAGTTCCAGCGAGCCACCTCCTCACATTGCTTTTTTGGACATGCTATGATGGCTGTGCTGCATTCTGTTCTGGCTGTGTTTCCATCAACTACATGAGTGATACTGTTTTCAAGTGCCATCTCTCATAATTTAGTATGGCATTCTGTCACCTGAAATGGTCCTTTTGACCTACATTTAACTTTTGCTGTCATGGCAAGATTGTTCCTGGTACCTGAACACATTTCATATTGTCTGTGATGTCTCTTCTTAGAGAGTGCAGACCAACGTGCTCTCAGAAAACACCAGAACAATCTTAAGCACTTTTTGAGAAAGTGCCTTTAACCCATCTAACTACAAAAAAGGACAAATGAATGTGTTTCCTTTACTTAGCTTCTTACTGATGCATTTATCTGATGGATAGAGATATGTCAGCACTGTAAGCACTGCAGACTCACCAGCCTTCTACTAAAACATTCTACAGTGGTATTCCCAAGATGTGGTTTATGCAATGGTGGGGCTGTAAACATAGACGAGATGATAACTGTTAATAGCTGCACTTAAAACATCCTGTTTCTCCATACATGGGGATTTTATCATATTCAGAAGAGACTATCTTTAAAAAACTTAGCCTAATGTTGTATAATGAGGGAAAGAGCAAAATTGAGATGGTAACTGCCTACAAAACAGTACCTGCACTGGAAGAAGAGCACACCACTTTTCTTGCAGGTGTACTGTTTCAACAGTGTTAAGAGATTTTAGATATTGACTGTGATCAGAAAACCACTGATTAGAATATACAAGTTTTTTGAAAAGGTCTAAAAGTTTAGACTGCCTGTAAAGAAACCATAATGCAGTTTGATTCACTCCCCTGGAGCTTAACTGATAATTTGCATCATTAAGAAATGCCAGTGCGTACACATGCTCTCCAAAACTACATTTGCTTATCTTTAATTCCTGAATTCTTATTACAGCCTAATTTTGAGCCAAAAAGCATAATGAGTGAGGTTTATAATTTACATGTGAATAGGTGAAAGACAATGCAGTTCTGAGTCTGAGAATAAACCACACCCATGGACATTGTTGAAATTGCCAAAAAGGGAAAAAAATAACCAATCCAAACAACAAGAACAAAACAAAAACAAAAACAAAAACAAAAAAAAGACACAACTGGCTAGGGGATTAACTGTGTGATCAGAATAGATTATTTATTTGAGCCAATAACAACAAGCAAGGAAAATAATTAGGAAAAAATAAGAAAGACTGGGAGATTAAGCAAAGCGTAAAAATAAGCCGGGAACGCAGTAGTTCTATTTAATCTAACAGTATAAAAACAAGACACAATTTCTGAGAGCATGTCTTATAAGTAAAATATTACAAAGTTGAGAGGAAAACTTTGGTACGTGCTTCCAGCCCACATATTTTGGAGTGTAGTGTCCACCTGAGTGCACAGAACAGTCTGTTAAGACTGTTAATAGTTGGCTCAATTAAAATCTGACATCTTCCTAGAAACTCAGCTTTGCCAAAGTAAATTACTAAAGGGATTATGACAAAGGATATTTTACTATATTCATAGAAAATTATAGAATGGTGTTGTGGGACAGAAGGAATTTGGGTAATATTTTTATCTAGCAGTGTAAAAATAGTTTATTAAAGATTGTAAGCTATAGGCCTGTCTGTCCTCCCCTTTTATTTTGTCCCTTTTTTTTTTCCATTTTAGTATAAATTTGACTCTTAAATTCTTCTGTGCAAAACACAATCAGTCAGCTTAGTAAAAACTCAAAGTCAGCTGCTTTATCAATTTATGCAGGACACTGTCAGAAAAATATATCATGCTTAAAAAGGGTCCTGCAGTGCTCTTTGTCTCCAGAGATAATCTAAAGACATTGGACTCTGTCTGAATTCCATCAATGTAATACATCTAGGAAAGTTCACACAGATCAAATGAGAATAGAACTCCACCTTCTTAACCTTTCGGTAATAAAGTCTCTATTTCCTTTCTTCTATTTCTAGCACTTTCTAACATGAATGTTTCTCCTTTTATAGAAGAAGTAGTCATAAAGGATCCAGCTATTGAGAGTTTTTTTAATGCGGTAACTTCTGCTATTCACTTGAATCTATTGCAAATTCCTATATATTTTGCATTTTTTTAATTAAAATGAAAGAATTATGAAAAATGCTAAGAGTGTTTGAAGGGAAGTGTGTCTAACATGCCTCCCTGATGGCTCTCTCATGAAGCAGCTTAATTCAAAGACACTGAAGTCAACTAGAATCTTGGAAGTGACTTGTCTTGTGTTCCATACCCACAGAGCATGTACATACAACTGCAGTTCCTCAGAAAGAGGTGCATTAATTCTATCTAGAATACACAGTCACATAGTTTTATCTAATAAAATTAGCTTTACTCATGCTTGTTCACTTGCCCTCTTCCTGTGAGACAAATGAGATATTTTTATTTTCTCAAGGGGTTTATTTTATACTGCAACAAGCTACATCAGAGAAATTTTATTCCAACTGATTTGTAATACAGAAAGTGTCTATGACCTTCACCATTTTGGAGAGGTTTTTTTAACAATTGCAAATGCAGGGATAGAGGAAAATTGGAAGACCCTTGCTATTAGCTTGTGGTATTTATCCAAACATGCATATTATAAAAATTAGCTAGCTGATCAGATGCTCTTGCTATTCTCATCAAGATACTGGAAATTTATCTATTTCTATGGCACTTAATCTATTTTTGTGGCACATTGGGTCACTTTCTCAGCAAACTCAACACATCTTTGTTTATATGATCTGCAGGAAAAAATAGGGTGATAAACATGGGAAGTGATTGTCTGGCAATCTGGCCAAATACAGGCAGGGTTTAGCTACTTAAATTTCATTTGCCTTTGTTATGAAGCTAATTTACCGATATTGCACTAAGCCTTGAATAGGTACTTTTACAGAAAAACATGAAAATGATTGTTTATAACACATACACCACATTTCCACATATTAAACATCTAAGAGAGATAATTACTCATCATTCATTCATTCATGGCTAGACTTCGCAAACGAAGATTTGGGAGGTCTCTACCCACTCTTGCTGTAAGCACACTGATGTCTGATAAGGCCAATGTGAGATAGACAAGTCCGGTTGCAAAAGGCACAGCAGAAAGTCTCCGAAGGTGGCACTGTCAAGGCACGGTTCTTTCTGCAGTGTCTTTTCTCCTCCAGGCTGATTCTGTGTGCTGTTTCAAAGGAGACAGCAGCGTTACAGATTATGTGTCTCCATGACTGGAGGCCAGAGTGGACCATTGATGGTGATCAATATAGCCAAGGCTGAGATGGTGTTTCAGGGAGTCCTTGTATCTCCTTTTTGGGGCTCCTCTCTGCAGCAGCCAATGGCGAGTTCACCATAGAGCACAGTCTTAGGGAGGCAGCGATCCTCCATCCTGGAGATGTGCCCTTCCCAGCAGAGAGATGACTACTAGATTAAAAACAAATCACATATTTTACTTACTGAAAATGCATCATTATATACACATATTTGTGAAGCCGAATGAGGTTTATTGTTTGTCATGTTAAAGATGAAACACTATATACAAAAGTTCACTGTGGGTATTTTATCATGATGCTTATTTCTTAATGAAGGGACTATTTACTCAACGCCCATTTTCAGCTAAGTTGAGTTTTGCTTATTTGTCAGGGCTAGCTGACTTTTCAGATAGATAGGTTTTCAGATAGAGAAGGTCTGTTATGATTGACAAATACATACTTAAATGAAAGCTTGCATTTTGAGACAGAAACCTTCCACCTGTGTTGGTTTAAAGGTAAAGCAGCAGATGAAATGAATCCAACTCAAAGAGAGGTTACAAGTCAGAGTTACAATTTAATTAAAAGATTACAATAAATACAATGATATAGAGAAAAAATGGTTTTAACCAATAAAACCCATATGTATAACCCAGCACCCCAGGGTACAAATAGAATGGTGTTCATTAGCCCCTGTGCCAAGTGCCATGTGGTCCTCCTCAGTACAAAGAAAAAGGAAAGGAAAACTTGAAACTTGTCAGTAAAAATAATGGTCACAGTCTTGTCAAGAGTGGCAGTCACAGTCCTGTTGAGGTTCTGGTCCTCCTCTGGATTTGACAAGTGTCAAAACCTAAAGATTATATATGCTCTCTCTCANCCATGACATTTTACTACATGAAAGCATGACCAGGAAACTCAGTAACACAAACTTTAGGTTATTTCCATTAGGTTAGGTCTTTTTTATATCTTTCTAGTCTACTCAATTCTCTTCTCATTTTTGTGAACCCATCATCATCATCATCATCATCATGGCTAGACTTCACAAATGAAGATTTGGGAGGGGTTTTTTAATCCACGCAAAGTGGGTGAATCCCTCAAGCCTGCACAGTGGATTTTTTTAGGTGAGGCACAGCGTGAGCAGAACTGGCCCCACCCTTTACTCCTGAGGTTCATCTGCAAGCTTGGACAGTGACAGTGAGGTCCTCAGGATGTAGGTTTGGTTAGAGTATCCTTCTCTTAGATGGATGGCCTTACAGGGCTAAGCGAGCTCCATCTGCCCAGGTTTGGAGTTAGAGTTGTCCTTCTCCTAGGATGGTTGCTGGGCGGCTGACAAGCCCATCCTGCCAGAGGCAAGCACAAAAGTGAAAGATACAAGAATACAGGAAGGTAGTAAATCCATTTTAAAATACAATTTATTTTCTATGGAAATTCCAATAATTTGGAACAGATTTTCCTAGTCATAAGAAATTTCTGCATTAATGCGATTAAATACACTAAACAGTATTTGAAAGCAAAAGTGCACTTACATAAACACCCAAGAGTCATCATCATCATGGCTAGACTTTGTGAAAGAAGATCTGGGAGGGTTTTACCCACGCTTGCTGCAAGCGTGCTGATGGCTGATAAGGCCAATGCGAGATAGGCAAGTCTGGTTGCAAAAGGCACAGCAGAAAGTCTCCATAGGTGGCACTGTCAAGGCACAATTATTTCTGCGTTGTCTTTTCTCCTCCAGGCTGAATCTGTGTGTTGTTTCAAAGGAAACAACAGCGTTATTGATTGTGTGTCTCCACATCTGTTGATTGGAGGCCAGAGCAGACCACTGATGGTGGTCAATATGGCCAAGGTTGAGGTGTTGTTTCAGTGAGTCCTTATATCTCCTCTTCAGGGTTTCTCCCTTCCGGCAGCCGGTGGTGAGTTCACCGTAGAGCACAATCTTAGGGAGATGGTGATCCTCCATCCTGGAGACGTGCCCTGCCCAGCACAACTGCGTTCTCAGCAGCATGGCCTCGATACTGGTGACCTCTGCCTGTTCCAGAACAGACACATCAGTCACATAATCAGACCAGTGGATGTTTAGGATTGTACAGAGGCAGCGCTGGTGGAAGCGCTCGAGGAGTCGCAGGTGGTGGTGGTAGATGACCCAAGATTCAGACCCAAATAGAAGAGTAGACTGTATGATGGCTCTGTAGACACTGATCTTTGTACTTTTCTTCAGGTGTTTATTGTGCCAGACTCTTTTAAGGCGTTTTCCAAAAGCTCTGTATGCCTTTGCTAACCTGTTGTCAATCTTTTTGTCAATCTTACCATCTGAAGAAATGATGCTTCCCAGATAAGTGAACTGCTGGACTTACTTAAGCTCTGATTTGCCTATGGTTATGTGGGGGTGATGGAAAACTTCCTGAGGTGCAGGTTGACAGAGAACTTCTGTCTCCTTCAGACTGACTTCCAGCCCAAAAAGCTCAGCAGCCTCTGCAAAGCAGGATGTTAAGCGCTGCAGAGCTGTTTCTGTGTGGGCAACAAGGGCAGCATCATCAGCAAAAAGCAGCTCACATACAAGGTGGCCTACAAGGGTCTTAGTGTGGGCCTTCAGCCTCCTTAGGTTGAAGAGGCTTCCATCAGTACGATACCGGATGTAGATGCTGTTTTCTTCATCAAGATCTGCCCTGGTGATTTGGAGCATCATGCTGAAGAAGATCATGAATAGGGATGATGCAAGAACACAACCTTGTTTCACGTCACTGGTTATTGGAAAGGGCTCAGAGAGAGCATCACCATATCTGACTTGGCCCTCATGTAACAAGATGGAATTTGGGAGGACATCCTAACTGCTCCAAGATCTGCCACAGGCCTTTTCTGCTCACAGTGTCAAAGGCTTTGGTGAGGTCTACAGAATTTATGTAGAGTCCTTTGCTCTGTTTCCTACACTTCTCTTGCAGTTGTCT
>VXAU01000972.1:57470-107820 GCA_013399695.1 Formicarius rufipectus | reverse complement strand
AAAAAAAAAAAAAAAGGCCAGATGAAAGGTTTTATGTGCAAGGGACTCACAAAGGTCAGATCCACAAATCTCTCCGTTACGGTAACTCGAGTGGTGCAGATGTTTATCAGTCACCTGTCAACACCATGACTCAATGTGTATGAAACTCGTGGGGTTTCACTGCACAGGCAGAAAACCAGGAGCTCACGTTTCTCTTATAAAACACTCCAAAAGGTTAGTGAACCACAAGAGTGTAACTGCTCCCAGCCCTCAGCACTGCTCACCAGCCAGCTTCACATGGAAGGAAACAAAATGCTGCAGCACATTTGGGTGATTCATAAAACCAGCTCCAGGCAAGTGAAAGATGTGAATAAATTTGGAATTCAAAAATAAAAAAGGCAACAAAAGCAGAAATAGACAGGAATCCCTAAAAATTCTTGGGTCAAATAAGGTAAGGTCATAAGGTAACAGACAAAACCTGTGACGTGTGGTCATAGAACTGTGGAATATCCTGAGCTGGAAGGGATTCACAAGTGTCATTGAGTCCAGCTCATTGAGGGTCTCTGTGATCCCACTGTCCTGGTGGGTTTTGAGGCCCCCACAGGACACCCCTCACAGGAGAAGGTTCTGAAGGGGGCCTGGTGCAGAGGTGAAGGGTCGAGTACATGCTCTGCTGGTCCCTGTCCTCGTGTGGGACTAGGACTGGTGCACCCGAGGCAGCTACTGGGGATGGAAAGGCGAAAAATAAAGTGGGCAAGACTGCTGGTGCTTGTCTGAATCTCTGCAGGGCCCTCAAACTATAATAAAGGGTTTTCTTCTTCTGATCAATGGACTTCATTCAGAGCAACGAGCCAAACAAAGATGCCTTGTTAGTACACATCCCTGTCCCTGCTTCCTGACAAAATGAAACATCAGCACTCATTCCCAGATTTCCCAAGGAATCCCCATGCTGGCCTGGGAGATCTGGGCTCTGACAAGGACAGGTCAGAAAGGCACAGGAGTCAGACCAAGGTCGGACAGCCTGCTCCTGAAAACATCCTTCCCAGGGATAAAGGGGACAAGTGGGTAATTTTTTCACTTGTTACTCAACAAGGACAGTCACAGAAGGTCTAGCTAAACAGCAAGCTTCAGAAATGGGTTGTTTTATGCCTTAAGGTGAACTGTGAGGGGTTGTCCAGCTTCTCCACACAATCACCTGTGTGTGCAGTGCCAGTTTGTGCCACCCAGCACCTGCAGAAATCCCACAGGACCTGTACGCCTCCCTGTAACTCCTAGGCTGGCAAAGCAAACCCAGACCCCACTGCTTCTTAACTTTAGCCATGTGCTGAGGGCATGCATCCTGCTGCAGGTGTGTTGAATAAAATACACACAGATCAAACCAGTGGCAGTTGCACAGCAAGAGAGCTGAAAAAAAGCTTAAAAAGAAAAAGGAAGCTAAAGAATTGTGAGGCCATTTGCATTGGCATTGCTTTTTGAATCACAGTACGACATGTAAGGGCCAAGCCCCACAGTCCCAGTTTCAGTTCTGAGTACCAAAGGCACCCAGATCGAGCCACTGGTGAGGCTGTGCAGCCAGGTGACCTCTAGAAAGTCACAGTAAGATTAAACAAATAAGAGATCACTTTTTATAGATGAAATCCCAGTGCTACCCAGAAAACCCTCCAGGAGCTACATTACCTTCAACAGTTGAATTGGTTTCTTGTGTGGGTGGACCCAGGAGCACACCTGTCCTTGGGATGGACCCATGAGCACACCTGTCCCTGGGATGGATCCAGGAGCACACCTGTGCCAGGGATGGACCCATGAGCACACCTGTCCCTGGGATGGATCCAGGAGCACACCTGTCCTTGGGATAGACCCATGAGCACACCTGTCCCTGGGATGGATCCAGGAGCACACCTGTCCTTGGGATAGACCCATGAGCACACCTGTCCTTGGGATAGACCCATGAGCACACCTGTCCCTGGGATGGACCCAGGAGCACACCTGTCCCTGGGATGGACCCAGGAGCACACCTGTCTCTGGGATGGATCCAGGAGCACACCTGTCCCTGGGATGGACCCAGGAGCACACCTGTCCCTGGGATGGACCCAGGAGCATACCTGTCCCTGGCTTTGGCCCTCCTGCAGGACGGATGCTCTGAACATCCCCTGCCAGGTGGGTCTGGCTGCAGCAGTCAAGGGAGCCCTCCCTGCACTCCCAGCCCATGCCGCTCCCTCCCCACTCGTGGGAACATCAGTGAAGGTGAACTTTATATTAAGCAAAAAAACCAGCACTTGGTACCTTAAATAACCATACAAACAACACAAATAAGGCTTCACCAGCACCAGTGTTATACAACTGCTGACTAAGGGCTTTCCTCAGGACACAGGGCTGTGTTTTATTTTCTTTAAAGGCAAGTTGATGAAATCAGACTGGCCAAGAGGATCTGGGGTGCACTGAAACACAGAACCTGCCCAACGAGTATTTAAGAACCCCAACATGCGAAACTCTGATCATGTACAATTAAATGCAAAGAAAATGCTATGGAAACATCTGGTTGCTTAAATTACCACAAGAAAGGATTTGATATTTTTTAACCATAGTCAAATTTAGGAGGATGACTAACAGAAATCCAATACTTTTCTGTCTTTAGGCCTTATTGCACACAGCAATCTTCAGCTCCTGCTGGGAAAACATTAACCTTCCAGTCCTTTGCCTGTTCTAGATCCTAGCAGAGAACATTTCAAGCACACAGGTACAGAAACAGCACGTGGAAGCCCATAAGTGTTTTTATAAATCAACTACATAAATAGACACAAAGCACAACAGTAGCTCCCACCCAGTTTAAGCAGTCAAACACAATAAATTCTGTAAATTTTCATCAAGGCCCACAACAATCACTAAAACCCCACCAGAATAATCCAAGTTACTTTATTCTTTTGCATGAGATGCTAAGCTTGAGCAGGGTATTTAAAAGAAGCAGGGGCATTGTGCCCGGGGTGACCGACTCGCACGTATTGAACTGCTGCAGATGAAAAGGGTGTTTGTTCTTACCAATAAATTTCTGAGGCATTGAGCTTTTTCTCTTTGCCACGTTGCTCGCTAGCCTGTCCAGCACAAGGGCTCTTTCACTCCCCATCTCTGCCTTGATGTGCCTCGCCTCCACGCTGGCTACGTTGGAAAATGTGCAAAGGAAGGGGAAAAAAAAAAGAAAAAGAAACACAACACGTAGGTGAAAAAGGAAAAAAAAAAGATTAAAAAAAAGGAACAGCTGACTGGTTTAATCTCCAATTTGCCACAGTGACTGGAGGAAACAGTTTGGAGATCTGATGCAAAGTTGTTTTTTGCTTTTTCTGTCGTTCCTGCTCTTTGGGCACCAGCTGTGGTCAGTGGGAGCCAGCACAGCCCTGAGCTCGCTCAGGGCAGCACAGACCTTACAAACCAGTAGGGGTGAGAGTGAGAGGAAGTGAATGAACTGGCTGGAGGGTTGGTTAAATTGCAGATGGAGACAGAAGCTCTGCAAGCCTCTCTTTTTTATTCTGAGTAAGGCTGGGTGACACCTGCACACTCACACAGTG
Source organism: Formicarius rufipectus (assembly GCA_013399695.1). NCBI lineage: Eukaryota > Metazoa > Chordata > Aves > Passeriformes > Formicariidae > Formicarius > Formicarius rufipectus. The sequence continues at coordinate 104,281 of VXAU01000972.1, read as the reverse complement.
CTCCAGCCTGAGGAGAAGATGCTCAGGCCTCTTGGGGCAGTTTTCAGATATCAGTCATAGATGTCTTAACGAATCACCAAGAAACTTGTATGAAATATATCAATGTTCCATTCAAATCAAAACAATATAACCCTTCAAAATTCATTTCTATCTCCTTTTTTTTCCCAGGTGCTACTATCACTTCATTTTTCTCCCTAAATGCTACAGCTAAAACTAACCATCAGCATTTTCCTCCTGGTGTTTTAAAGCTCATTACAACCTCCAGAATGCCTAATTTTAGAAGAAGTGCCTGTGCCCTGCCGTCACTCCCCTGGGACTGGACCACTCAAGGCACTTCCCATTTTCCAGGGCTGCTCCAAGACACGCTAAGCAGTGCCCAGCACTGCACAGGGGCTGTGCTTGCTCTCAGCTCCTGGAGGCTGCAGAGGCTTTGAGCTGGAGAGTTGCTACCTCATATTGCTACTACCACACTAATACTGATCATAACTGCTGTGGCTTCCCCCCAACTCCTGCTGGTAGCTCAGCAACACGGATCTGCTGTGCTGCTTTTCTGTTAAACACTATATTAAAGAGTAAACTCATTTTTAAGAGTTCCAGTGGGCAGGAACACCTTCCACTACCCCAGGGTGCTCCAATCCCTGTCCAGCCTGACCTTGGACATTTCCAGGGATGGGGCAGCCACAGCTGTTCTGGGCAACCTGTGCCAGGGCCTCCTCACCCTCACAGGGAAGAATTCCTTCCCAGTGTCCTATCTAACCCTGCCCTCTGGCAGTCTGAAATCATTCCCCTTTGTCCTGCCACATTCTGCCTGCATAAAAAGTCCCTCTTCCTCCCTCCTTTTTAAAAGCACCTTAAGGAAGTCCTCCCTGAATATATGAAGGATAACCTAAGTAAGAGGAAAGTGATAGGAACACTTTGGCCCTGCTAAATGCGTGTTTATTAATTATTAGAATTAAAGTGCTGTTTTCCAAGTACAGCAAGTGCTGAAAGTGCAGCTTCATCCTTCCCAGCCCTGAGCTGCCTTTCCCTACCTGTTTGTCAGTGCTGCTCCTGATATCACACGAGTTTCAGTCAGCACAAACCATGACTCACCAAACCTCAGACAGAACTATTTGTTCATGTTTGTTCAGCACTTTGAAAACGTAAAGTGTTTCAGAGGCACTTGGTGCCACAAACACCAGTTGGGAATCTGAGTCAGGAATTAGGGGATAGCAGGGCCCAGCTCAGCTCTGCTGTTCCTCTAACACTGCCACACAAGGGACAACCAGCCCCGTGCAGGGCATGAAGTGCCTTAAAGGGAATAACACACTGCTCTTCTGGTCTGGTTTTTACCCTAAATTACTCTGGTATGTTAAGAGACTCACATAAATATATTCATCCCTGTTTCCAGCATGAGATACCCAGACACCACCTAAGAGGCTGAACAGGGTGAGGCAAAACACCAGGTTAAGGTGAGTCTCTCAGAGGAAGGGAGGGAGGCAGAGCATAATCACCTGTTTGGGTTTGGGCCTGAAGCTCTAGTTCAGTCCTGAGGATTATGGGATTTTTAATTTCAGCACCGCTGTTTAATTTCCCTGCTCCAAAACCTGGAATATGCATCCTGAGCACTTTATATGATTTTTAGATAACTGCAGTCCAAGGTTTTAACTATCCCCAGCCTCAAAACTTTACAGTCTTGACTGGATCATTGCACAGGTCATTGACAATAGTAATTTATATTTTAAATGCCCAAACAACCCTGAACAAAATAATATAAATAGTGCTGCATATTAAAAAAATTACATTATGAATTAAAAAAGGAAGAAAACACACTCTATCCATGCCATACAAACAGCTCCCTGGTCCCTACCAGTTCTTTGTTTTCTGATCTTGTTCTTCTAGTTCCTTTTTTTCTCAGTCTTTACCACCACGAGTTGTACCCATGCTCTAGCAAAGCTTTAATCCCACATTTCCAGAGGCTTTTTCTCTCTGCTGGCAGAACCCAGAGCAGAGTTCCTGTTGGCCCTCCCATCCAGCTCCAGGAGCACACTGGAAGCTGCAAGTGGCCTATCAGGGACAACCTGTCTTTTCAACATTATTTATGTGCCACCAAGGGAACTTTAATTATTAAATGAGTGTCAGGAGGGCAGATGAGGGCTTCCTTAAGAGGTAACAGTGTTTTCTCAGAGGAGATCACTCAGAGACAGCAACTATTGACCTATGTAACATGACATCTGTAAGATCAATTTTCCAGCTTGATGGTTCTGCCAGTTTATTTCAATGCTGGAGGTCTTTGCTTTCACATTAAGATTTTCCACTCCTTGCTCTTGGCTGTTTTTTCCTAAAGAACAAATAATCTCTATTTATGGGTCACAAAAGGTCTTTGATGGCATCTTGATCATCCAGCCTTAGGGAAACACAGTCTGCTCCCAGTGAGACACAGGTGGTTACACTGGTTCTCACCCACACCACCGCTCCTCTACCCAGACACTAATTGAACATTATCTCATCCACCTTTTTCTTCTGAATCACTTGTTAGACAACCCAAGAATAATATTTAGCATTTAGGAGACAATATTTTAATCACTCCAAATTCTCTGAAGATTCTCAGAAAGAAGCAATCGCACCCCATGTCCCTCTTTAGTTACTCTCTTCTCTGGATGATTCCACTGCACATCATGACTTAAAGTACTAATTAAATCACTATAACATGTAGCTAAAAATAAAATTCAGGCTGGACTGACAGAAATGGTCAAGAACTTTGCTCAAAGTTACACTGAGGAAAAACAAATATGGCAAATCAGACTTCCAAAGCACTGAATCATGCCAGGATTTCTGGATGCCCTGCAAGCTCTGATGGCTCAGCTGGGCCAGAAAGCACCTTAAAATCTAAGGATGCTGAAAGAAACTCCAGCCTAAATAAATAACCCTCATCCCTCTTAGTCAGATCTGAGTTGTGCTCTCCCACACTGGAATTACACAGGAAGTGGAGCTCCTGAGCATGGAATGTTACAGGGCAGTAGGATGAGGTTGGGCTCCAGCACCACTTTTAAACCTGTGTGCCCCTCTCCTGCTCAGCCAGCACTGGGGCCGAGGATGTTCTTCCCTGTTCCCCCTGGGATGTGTCCATGGTGTTCCCACCACTGCTGACAGCCTCAGAGTACATGTCAGGTGTGATCCTGACTTTAGAAAATGCTTCCAGAAGACAATTTTCCTGCCAATGTGATTTATCCATTATGAATAACTATTTATGTTGTCTTGTGATCACTGGGTGAGGAGATTCCTCATCAGTGCAGTCCCCTGGCCAGCATGGGATCAATCACAGAATGGTTGGGGTTGGAAAGGACCTTGAAGATCATCTAATTCCACCCCCTGCCGTGGGGAGAGACACCTTCCACTAGATCAGAGTGCTCCAAGCCCCCTCCAGGCTGCCCTTGGACACTTCCAGGGCTGGGATATCATCTCTGGGCCCCCATGTCACCCTGTAGCTGTGGAGAGAGTGGCTGCTCTCCCAGTCCTGAGCACACACCATGCTCCCCCTGCACGAGCTGTTCCTGTAGTGTGGTTTCTGCCACACTCTCAGTGTCAGTAGAATTTTTAGAACGTGCGGATATCAAGAGCAAAGCCCTCAAGCACTGAGCAGAGCTGAAATTAGAGGCATTGCTTCCTGTAGCATCTCTGTGTGGTCACTCAAGAATGGAGAGTGGAGCAGAGCTGGGTGATTGTGCAATAAGAACAATGTGAGCAGAGATGGTTATCAGGGAAAAAAAGCTTCAACAATACTGTTACACAAAACTTTTCTTCTACAAATACTTCCACATTTGGAATGTGCAAACCTGCTGAAAAGGAGCTAGAATGGTTACTATGGTCCTGATGCCTTGAAATATTTTAATTAGTTATGGATGATGGCATGGGGAGCATAGTTGTGCTTAAAGATGGCTCCATGTGAGAATCAAAGTCATGATTTGAGTTGGAGGGAACCTTACAGATTCTCTAATTCCAGACCCCTGCCATGGGCAGAGACACCTCCCACTAGACCAGGTTGAGAAGCTTGCAAACATTTCAGAAGAGCACCAAAATTCAAAGTGTTGCAGAGAAGCATGGAAAGGGTCAGAAACAGAAAGAGGATGTTTACTAAACACAAGTGCAAAATGCTACACTTGGGGGAAAAAAACAACCAAAATGTATTAAGGGTCCTGAGGGTTTTTCCAGCCTTCCCTCCCACTGGTTCTGTCCAGCATCCTGGCGGTACCAGGGAACTGGATGGAAATGCCCCAGGAGTTCCCATCTTTCATAGAAGTTCCTATTTCCCTAAAAACACTGCAATATTTGTAAGAGTGTGAAGGTCTCCAAGGCAGAGGGAGCAGCCACCTCCTGTTACAGGGGAAATTTGCATTCCCTGTGACCAGTTAAGGCTCCCTGTTCACTGCAGCAAGGACTGCACCACAGGCTGAGATAAGCAGAGAAATGTTGCTGTTCTGAAGTGCACCTAAACCATGAGAATCATTCAGGAGCAGAGGGCTGTGGGAGGTCTGGTGTTCCATTTTCACAGTGGACACATTGGGTGACTGCCATCAGAGTGTGTACTGTAACACAAACCACAGTGACAATGTGCAAAGGGTTCTCATGAAAACCAAAACTTGCTGATGTGCTGATAACCAGTGCTTTTACTAATGCTCCAAAAAACACGTGGTGCTGACAAGACAGCCCCCTGAAAAACTACAGAAGTCTAAGAAAACCTTATAAAACTCTTTGCTAAGTCATGGGGAGGTTTCATGTCTGAAACACCAGCCTGCTCGCTCTGCACAGGGTAAGGACTCTCATGCCCACAGTTACCATCACACACCAACAGTTCTTCACACTGGTTTCCAGGCCTTGCTTGGGATGATCTCTGCAGAATCTTGTCCTTACTGTTGTTTAAAGAGTTATTTGGAAGAAATTCCTCTCTGTGAGGGTGGGGAGGCCCTGGCACAGGTTGGGCAGAGAAGCTGTGGCTGCCCCAGCCCTGGAAGTGTGCAAGGCAAGGGTGGAAGGGGCTTGGAGCAACCTGGGGTAGTGGAAGGTGTCCCTGTCCATGGCAAGGGGTGGATTGGATGAGCTTGAATGTCCCTCCCAGCCGAACCATTCCATGATTCCAGTGTTTGGCTGGTTTTTTAAGGCCACACAACAAAGGAATGGGAATGTGAGTTCTGAAATTGTAGACAATTGTAGAATCCTTTGGAAGGGCAAACTCACTCCCTGACTCTGAAAGGGAAAAGAAATTCTTTACTGGTGTTTCTTGGGACTCAAATCACCCAGTTCATTTTAGGATTTGAATGGGTCAGGTGAAGCAGGGACAAAGATCGTGGCAGCTATTTTCCGCCAAAGTGTTTTGGAACTGCAGCACTGAGACTGCAAAAGGGAAACAAAGAAAAAACATGTTTTGATATGTTTTACCTTCATCCTTTTCCCAAGGCAGCTCTATACTCAAAGCAGTCCCTTGCCTCTCGCTCCCTCCCAAGTTGATCTGTCACTGATTTTTGGGATACCAACCTATTTCCATGCCCTACATCCAGGCCACTAAAACTCCTGCAAATTCTAACAGATTCTGACTAATCATTCTTATTTTAAAGAAAAGAAGCCATCTAACAGACTGAGAATTGAACAACTGTTGCCAACAACTCATCCCATAAAATGAGCCACATAATAACATTAATGCAGGAATAATTTAACTCACTGTATCACTTAGAGAAATGCTTTTATTCAAAGTAACTCTGAAATAAAAAAGTGATTAAAATAAAAGCACTCTTTAACTACCTGCCCGAGGGCTGTGTTGAACCAGCCCCTTTATAACATTACAGCCCCTCAGGTTACTGAAAATGAGTGGAGGAAAAGCTGTTCTCAGGCTGTGGGTTAACAGCTCACCAGAAGCCCTTTGTTAAGCCCTGTAATGCACAAAAACCCCAAAACCACTGCAGTGTGATAAACTCACCAGCCTCACACATGCCAGAGTTCTGCAGGTAGGTTCGGCAGCGCTCCTTGTGCTCCTCCAATGAGCTCCTCTGCTTGTAGCTCCTGCCACAAAACTCACATTTGTATGGCTTCTCCACTAGAGAAAGAAATAGTAAAGTAGTTAAAATAACTACAAGAGACCACTAAAACACCCTCTCCTGATATTCAGTACTTAGTTACCAACAGTCTATGTCCAGCTCATGGAGAACACTCAAACTTCCTGTTAAATTTAATCATCACAAATTTAGGGTGACATGAGGATGAAACCACCAGACACACAGCATTCCTCCTCATCCCCTAAGCTTAACACCAGAAAAAAAAGAGGATTTAAAAGAGATACTGTTCACAGAGCCCTGCAGACAGCTTTCCTTGGAGTAACTTCCCTAGGGAAGGCCAACAGTACCACTGCCAAACCAGGACTGCCCCAGCCCTGAATGTCTGACCTGTGTCCTGTCTGTGTAGAATTCTTCAAGGATTTCATGAAACTGATTCCGTTTCCAAAGGCATTTGTTGTAGAGGGACTGATGTTCCTAAGTCATTTAAACTAAAGAAAACCTGTTTGAACCTCAAGATCCCCACACAGCCTTTCCCAGTGCCTCAGACACAAGAACTGGAAATGCTTCCTAAATTATCTCTACTGGTTTCAGAATGGACATCCTCTAAAATTAGCTATTAGAAAGTAATTGTTCCCTGTGAGGGTAGTGAGGTTCTGGCACAGGCTGTCCAGAGCAGCTGTGGCTGTCCCATCCCTGGAAGTGTCCAAGGCCAGATTTTAGCATTATGCTGGTGGGGGACAGTCACCACCATCCTGCTGGTCTTGATTAAATCAGAATCTCATTTATCTGTGGCAGATAAGCTCATTTTTGACTTTGATTCTTTGTGAGGTTGAACTTTTTTTCTCTGCAGCGCAGAGATAACATCTGTCATTCAGTATCTATGTATTCTTTCTGAGCCCTTACAGAACACAGGATGTACACAAATCCAAGGGCAAGCAAATCTGGCTCCTGTAGAACTGAGGGAACTAAGACCAACTTTTATCTGGCTTCTTATTCAAGTCACCTCAGCTCTGTGCCTCCATTTCCCCACCTGTAAAATGGATAGAACACCCTACTAGGCTGGAGAAGAACCATCTGTGAGAATGTTAAGAGATTCAGATGAAAGGCACTACACCACAGAGGTGTCAATTGGCAACAGAGTCATGCTGCCCAGGATTATGCTCCTGGAGCTTGCCTCACAGCTCGGAATGGGATGGGAGGAAGTCCCAGTGAAGCACATCTCACACTCTCCTCTAGCTCAGAGTTTGCTGGCATAGCCAGCTCCACCCATCTGAAAATGAGTTGGCAAGGTGGTGATCGGTCAAAGGTTGGACTCAATGACCTGAGAGGTCTTTTCCAATCTAAACGATTCTGTGAGAATACCACGGAGTCGTTTGTGCGAGGAGGTTTGGAGGCTGTGACACGGGTTCCCCTGTGCCCTCTCTCTGCACTAAGGCCAGAACCATGCCCTGAGTGGGCTTCATGAGCACGAGTGAGTGGTCACTGCCCCGAGCCAACTCCTCAGCAGGCTGAGCAAACCTTGCTGCCTCTCCTCTGCACACAGAGTGTCCCGGTGACACACACCTGAACCACGTGAAGTGCCTGTGAAGTCACTTACCAGAATGTGTCCTTAAGTGACCCGTAAGCGCATCCCTCCTCTGGCAGGCATAACTGCACAGGTGACACTTAAAAGGTTTTTCCCCTGTGTGTAGTTTAATGTGGCGGAGGAGGTTTCCCTTCTGAGTAAAGGAAGCTCCGCACTGATTACACTGGAATGGCCGTTCACCTTAAAATGACATACAGAAAAGGACATTTAATGGTTACGTGGGTATCAGGGTGCCCTCTGCCTTTTTGGAAGAGGAAAGAATGAGATAGTGGGTCGATTTCTTTCTATAGAAGCACACAGAGTGGGACTTCAGTGGGAGTGAGGTGCAGCTCTGGTGTCAGAGCTGCTCGTAACATATGTGCAACTATGGAAAGCACTGCACAGTTCTTCCATGGAAAGAAGTGCTCTGGAGGAGGCTGATTCCAACAAGCCAGCACTTTTTAGAAGAAAAAGAAAGCCTTATTTTACTGCAGGTTGAAACTTAAGATGCTCATTGGTTTGTTGCCAAAGTATAGCACAGAGAGAAATACATACGCAGACTGGAAATGGCAGCACAAAACCAAGCTAACTTGTGCTTTTTGCCTGAAATACTGACATTACATAGTGCCTTTCATCCAAAATTCTTAAAATGCCTCACAAATATGCTTTTAATAGCATTCAATCCCAACGAGAAGAAAGGTGGGCAAAGTGAGGCACAGAACAGTGGGTAACTTGCTAGAGATCACGTGTGGCATCAAGGACAGAACAAGGAAAGCCTGGTTTGGGGATCCTTTTTTAAAATAACTAGTCTAGATGAAAAGTTATTGTCCTTTCAGTACCCCAGCTCTTACAAGAACAACATAGGGATATTTACCAGTGTGGCTACGCTTATGAACCATCAAGACATTGAGGCTAATGCAGGCTAATCCACAGATATCACAATTCATCTTTCCACTAGCTGGCCTGACGTGGTCATAGGAACCCGAGTGTCTCTCCAGTTTAATGCTCTCATATTCATTATATTCTCTGGGGTAGGTGTAAGGCAGTTCAGATTCCTCTGGGTTTTCCATAGGCTCGGAATTTAAAGCACTCTCCTCTCTTTCACTGTATTCACCCTTCACTTTAATCACATCATCTGCAGGTAAAACAAAGCACAGGAGTGAAAAGATGCTCATCTTATGCACAATTAAGTATCTTAGGAAAAATTGCATGAACAATTATACAAAATGACATTAGCTGTTTCCTAAAAGTTTTACTGAAACGCCCAAAAATGGAGAAATGAAGTTGAGACATGAAACTTCACTGGTCATGGACACTTGGTGCGATAATCCTTAAAAACATTGACTTGCCTGTTAATTACCTGTGATGGATAATTTCCTTCTACAGATTATGAATGTATAATACAGTACAAACTTGTCCTGCAATTACAGGGAACTAGTCAGGATTCAAAAGAAAACAATTATTCACACCACTCACAATTACTATTTCTATAGAACTCAGAATCTCAGGCTGCTCCTGTGAACTGGAAATACAGAGAGACACAAATTAAAAAAGGGTGGTTATATCTTGTAACTTCTGTCTTCCTGTGGAACCTCTGGTGCTTGGAACACTCCTGTGAAACATGCCTGATCAGTGTAAGACTTCCAGTGCTCCCATGGGATAGATTCTCATCAGTTAAATCTAATTAATAATCCTAATTTTCACTGGCAAATCACAGTTGTTATGCATAGCTGTCAGATATGTGAGGAGCAGTCCACAGTTGTGATTCACTGTGTGTAAATCAATATTTACTTGTATGTAAAACTAGCAGAGGCAGGGGAAGGATTTCCTGACAAACAAATGTATCCCAGAGAAACCAAAAGATTTGTCCAAAGTCGTATTGTGAGGATGGGACAAAGAACCCTAAGCCTCCTGAAGATCAGCATCCATGGCCTTCATAGAGGTCCCTGGGCCTGCCTCTCTGTCCAGAGGAATCCAGAGGCAATGCCTAAATGAATGCAGCTCCATGACAAAGGTGAATGTAACAAGTAGCTAATGATTTACTAACAATGTAAAAATATAAGCAAATTGGTCACACGGTATAAACCGCTGATGATTCCCAACTGATGGTGCTACATTTAACTCCAGCACAACCACTGCCATTAAAATCCTCAGTAATTGCCAACACAGCTTTCTTCTGCTTAAAGCTGATTGAGAAATCTGAGGCTGTTCAGCCTAGAGAAGGATGTGTGGAGACCTCACAGAAACTTCCAGTGTCTTAAGGGTCTACAACGGGGTTGGAAAGGGACTGTGCATCAGGAAGTGGAGTGACAGGACAAGGGGAATGGCTTCAAACTGAAAGAGGGGAAAATTAGGTTGGATAGACAGAGGAAATTCTTCCCTGTGAGGATGGGCAGGCCCTGGCACAGGTTGGGCAGAGAAGTTGTGGCTGCCCCATCCCTGAAAGTGTCCAAGACCAGGTTGGACTGGGCTTGGAGCAACCTGGGATAATGGAAGGTGTCCATGGTAGGGTATGGCACTGGATGGGCTTTAAGGTCCTTCCCAGGTATTTCCATGATTCTCTGACAAGAGACAGAGTATGGCTGAAATTCAAGTTGTGCCCCAAACCCCTGAGTGAAGACAAGCACCATGAGAAGCACCACACAGCTTCCTGTTTGAATGTCTTGCTCTCTGGCCACCTGCTCCTCCCTCCAGCCCAGGGTTAGACAGTTCAATCTGGCACTGAACCACTCGTCCTTTCTCCAAAGTACAGAACTGCTGAATATGTATTAGCTCTGGTTCTGAGTAATAAACCACATCAAATGCTGAGAACAATGGGTGACAGTGAAAATGAGGTGGCGACATAAAAGCAGTGCTGAGAAAGAAAGATTTGGCAACCCAAACTTCCATGAAATCAAAATTTTCAACTGTACTTTAGTGAGAAAATCAATTCTCTGTCCTAAATGATTGCACCTAGCCTGGCTGAATTCAGGTTGAGATGAAGTGATGGGTGAGGATTTCTTTGTCCTACACATGACTCCACGGTACTGTGGAAAAATCTGAGATCCCTCTTGTGCTCTCCTTGGATGAGGATATCCACAGAAGGATGGGGGCATTCCCTATATTGTGTGGTTTTATCCCCCTGTCCTAGACAATGTTTAAGTTTGGTTAGACTAGCTGCCCTAGTCCCTGATGAGCTCATGTGGGTTTGGGTGTTTGCTCAGAGGGCCACAGGGAGCTCCAGATTCACCCAAAATGGGATGTTTTTCTCTGTAGATTCTTCAGCACCAGCTCTGCTTCCCATCCCACAGATTCCTGCTTCCTCTTGCAAGTGCCTCCTGCTGCCAACTTCATGTCCAAGGGTGCGAGGGTGATCCTGCTATCAAGATTCCTTCAAAATTAGTTTATACATCCATCTCCATCACACCAAGGAAAAATGATTGCCAGTTGCTGACAGCAGCTTTCAACACAATGTCTTTTCCAGGAGAAAAAAAAAAAAGAAAAAAAGCCTTATTGATGGAATGGTTGGTCGGTTGGTTGGTTGTTTTTCTCCCTCTCAAAAGGAGGCAGTTCCAAAATAATTTGCTACATCCTGCCCAGTACAGTAAAAGGAAGTACCCGGTGCAGCTGCACCTTGTTGGTACTTTCAGAAACAATTTCAATTCCCACTTTCTACTCAACGTCTCACCTTTCGTCTGCGTCGCTCCTTCAGCAGAGGAGGCCGAGCTGTGACCTCCTACAGAGGCTCCTGGGCCATTTCCTCACCAGCCCCAAAGCTGGGCCAGGGTTTGGGTGGCACCGTGGGGTTTGGGCTCCCCATGGCACATCCTGGCTGGTGCAAACCCTCCTGTGTGGAAAATTATCTCCTCTGCAGATTCCACACTGCACAAAAATCTTGTGTTTCCTTGTAGTAACAGAGAAGGGTGCACTGGAGTTCCGACCAAGGCTTTGCCACCACCATGGCCCACAAAACACATCACCATCACTCTGGCTGTCCATGAGATCCCACCAGAGCTTGAGTGCTTTCACAGGGGCATTAGAAACATTTTAACAGGAAAATCTGCGTTCTGATGACTGAGAACAGCAGAAGCCACAAGGAAACGGACTCTTTTTGGCCAAATATATTTTAGAAGCATTGGAATTTTTCACCTGTTATGGTTTAGAGGCTGCTTTGCCTCCGTGACAGCCACACTGGAGGCAGCTTTGGTAAAACAGCCTGAAGAAAAAAGGTTCAGTACAGGTTGGATTTAAATTAACCAAGTGGTTGCAGAGTCTGGAACCACCAAACTCCTTTTTGCTCTGTACTGGCACCCACAGGGAATACCGTGGGATTAGGAGACTGGCAGCTGTGTGGAAGGTTTGTATCTGTCACTTAAAAATCATATCAACCTATTTTAATGAGATCAGGTTGTTTCCAGGCTGGTCTACCTTAATCAAGAGGAAGGTGACTATGACTTCATGTAGAAAAGGGAAATTTAACTGAGGAAAAACACAATTATCCCAAAAAACACAAACCAAGTTCCCACAGTAGAAAAAAAGAAGTGCTGTCATCTCCTCTATTAGGAAAGCAAATAAGTTGTAAGAGAAAAAATCCACTCCTGGTGTCCAAGCCAGGGAACTATTTTGCTTGAGGCAGTTCATGGAGTTAATATACACTGAGAAAAAAAAAAAGCTTCAGCTTTGACACAACAAAGTACCGGTGTGATGCGTTAAGGCTGATGCACATGGTTTCATTTCCTGGGGAGATGATTATGAGATGAAAGACATACTCCAGAGTAATATTTTTGTTTCACCTGAAACACTGTAAAAACAATGGGTTCTGGAAAAAATCCAAAATAAAGCTGCGGTGGCAACTTCAGACTGAGTCACCACCCAAACAGTGCTTGTGTGTGCTCTATAAAATCATAGAATCACAGAGGGTTTGGCTTGGAAGGACATTAAAGCTCTTCCAGTCCCACCCACTGCCATGGGCAGGGACACCTCCCACTATCCCAGGTTGCTCCAAGCCCTGTCCAGCCTGGCCTTGGACACTTCCAGGGATGGGGCAACCACAGCTTCTCTGCCCAACCTGTGCCAGGGCCTGCCCACATTCACAGGAAGGAATTTCCTTTGTCTATCCAACCTAATTTTCCCCTCTTTCAGTTTGAAGCCATTCCCCTTGTCCTGTCACTCCAGTTCCTGATCAAGAGTCCTTTTCTGCCTTCCTTGTGGGCCCCTTAAGATCCTGGAAGGTGCTGTGAGGTCTCCACACAACCTTCTCTTCTCCAGGCTGGAAACACAGGAATTTAAGAAGTTTAGAGCAACATAGGTTTCTTAATCTTAGCTGTTTTCTCTAGGAGGAAGCATCAGAAGGAAAATCCCCCAATTTCTCTATTTAATCCAAGACTTTGGCATCAAATACAGAGAAGAGAAGGTAAGTTTTGTCCTGTAGTTAAGCAAAGTTTATCAGGAGCATAGGAAAAGCACAAGGAATGAAACCCAGAAGCCATTAAAGACAACGCAGGAAAGGGTGATGTAGCTCAAGTGTTTTACAAGGAGCGGGGTCATAATCGTGAAATCCTCAGCACATGCAAAAAGTCAACTGGGTAACAAAGAAACTTAATCATCTTAATGTGGCATTTTAATGATGCTGCTGATTTGCTGTGCCAATTCAGAGATAATGAGACCCTAATGCTACAGATGTTCAACCAGACTAAAGGAAAAAAAAAAAAAAAAAGGAAAAAGAAAAGCTTTTCTTGTCTGCCATTTCCTAACTATCCAATTAAATAAATTGTGAAAGCATATAAATAGTTTACCAGGTTTTGACAGCTGTTAATGGGATTCAGATGCTGAGGAACAAGAAGGGAGTCAATACGGTGCATATTGGAGGGTTCTTGTGACTACCTGGGTTTGACAGGTATTAACTGATGATTCATCACCAAACCCTACAGACACACACCAGAGCTGCTCCCCTCCCAGGAGGAGAGATCCCTGCTCCTAAACCGGCCTCTGACAGAGCAGACAACAGGGGAGGCTGAAAAAGTCAGCGGAATTCCCAAATTGGAGGCAGAATCCTGAGTGTTTGAGAGAAACTCCTCAGCGATGGAATCAGAGCACTGCGGGGGAGGATATGTCAGGAATTCAAAATTCCCATGTTCCTTGGTGAATAAGGAGAGGAGAATATCCCATAAAATTATAAACTGGGGGCGAAGTAATTAAAAATTCAAAGCTATACCTGAGTTTCTTTCCTTAAACAACAGAAGAAAAGGATCATATGTATATATTTAAAATCTGTTAAGGGGAATTATAAAACGTAAAGTGACACAGTAGCAACATGAGAATTGTTTTCTTAACTGAGGTAACACAGTCAGAGAGATAAGGCAACTTTTCTGCATGTTTTTCATCTACCCCACTGCAGATATCCATCTAGGGAAGGGAAAGGAGCTCAAGCCTTTTTGGCCCACCCTGGCTTTGTTTTTCCTCTGACTCCAGCACTCAGCTCCCTTTTTCCCAACAGCTTTTATGAGATCATTGTTTGCCAACAAAGGAAGGAGCAGTCACCTCTCAGCAGTATCAACTTCCAGCCAGCCAGCAGACAACAACCCCAACGAGGATGTGGTGACAAAAACACCCTTCGAGGGTGTGAACGCTGGACTTGTCCCACTCCTCCGATCTCTTTTTTTGTGTCACTACAAGGCCAAAGCAGCACAAAAAATTCCAAGTACTGCATTTATTACTTGGATATATTGGCTTTGAGTTTATTTTATCTTGGTGCCTCTTTGTATTTTCTTAGTCTTGTTGTTCATTTTTATACAAAAAACAAGTATCTGTTTTGTTTAGATACTGCATAAAGAAAACATGAGTGGTAATTCCTCAATGACCCAGTGCAGAGTGCACCTGGTGGAAATTTCACTTCTAAAAATAGGAGAGAAACTTCCATCATTCCCCTTCGTGCAGTGGAGCCTCAGTGGAAACAACGCTCCTTGGTCTTATTGTGATTTGAAACAAAAATAGAAACAAATCAAATGGAAATGCAGTACTGAGAACTGGAAAGAAACTAAAAAAAAAAAAAAAAAAAACAAAAAACAAAAACAAAAACAAAAATAAACACATCAACAAACATCCAGGCATCATTTTCCAGGCACTCAGATGTGTATTTTCTACTTCATTAATACCAGTGTCTCTCTATCTACCAGTGTAATTTATCTGGTTGTACAATTAATTGCAAAATAACCCTCTCCAAACAGCACATGTTGTTTCCAAGCTCATGTGAGTCAGGAAACTTGAATTATGTAACTGATTCTTAAAGCAACTTCTTTAGTACAAGGGTTTTTCTAATTAAGATAAATATTCCTGTGTAAATCTATAATTTCAAACCCCTCTCTTAATAAATTCTGCCTCATAATACTCTAGCGGCTTTTAGAACTTTCATTCTAAAGGTTTCCAAAATATGTCCCAGTTATATTAATAAAAATAGGGATAAAGGAGAAATGGTGCCCAGAATTGAGCATTCCCAAAGCTGCAGTTAAACAGGACAAACAGCACAGCAACACTGGGCTGCAGTTCTAAGGAAGGAAAGGGAATTTACCTGCATTTAAATGCATTTGTTGACACTACAAACAGAATTCTGGGGAGCAGAATGGGATTCCCTGGGACAACGGAACAGAGTGGCTGGAAAATTTAGGGTTAGTACTATTCTGAAACTATCATAAGGTTTTATTTTTGGTATTTAATTTTTTAAAACATGACTAATTTGCTGGGTTTCCTCCATTTTCTACATCCCCAGTGCTGGATGGAAGCACAGAGGGAACGTCATCCCACATCCCCAGGCCTGCAGGTCCCAGGTTTTCCAACCCTCATCCCAGATGAAATCAGTTTTATTTATGACACCTGTTAACATTATCCTTTCAGATATGAACACCTTTAAAGTCTCCCTCCTAAAAAATAGCAGAGAAACAGATGAAACTGCACAAGTTCTTCCCTTCCATTACAGTTATGATAACATCACCCAGAGAAAACTGTGCTAAAATTACAATTCCTGAAGTCCAGCAAGGCTGATACAATCACAACCGTTAAATCAGACTCCAATGAGACAGTTAATCAGAGAACATCTGGACCCAACAGTCAGACTGAGAGAGGCCACATGTTAAATTCAGATAATCTCTGGTATTACTTATATCAAGGGACCAATCACTAATGTGACTACTCAGGCACGGTCGACTCTGGTCAACTGAGCTTCAGATGAACACCAAACCTGAGAAATTTAAAGCACAATTTCATTTAACCTCTGTAAATTCACCTCCCAAAAGTCTTCCTGACAATCCAATATATTCTTGCAAGAAAAATGTCACATGGAGAGAAAATGTGATGCAACAATATGAAGAACAGGGAAATCTTCCATAAGCATTCAAGGAATTTTAACACCTATAGACTATAGACAGGTGTGGGAATGGAACAGACAGGAGCTTAGTTCAGATGTTTCCAGAATCCTTGAACACCTCAAACAGTGCACTGATTTAACTATAAAAAAAATCTAGTAGTAAATAATCCTGACTTGAATTTTAGAGTAAACCTACATTCTCTTCTAACTGAGGTTCTTGTAATTAGATACTCATACTTCTAGTCTTGGCATCTGCTTTGTGTTCCCTTAGTAACAATGATCTTACAGCTCTCCCAGACCAAGCAATCCCAGGATTCTGTGATTCCGACCCATACAACAAGCTCAGTGAGGATTTGGCAGGTCAGGATCACCAGCTGTCAGCCCAGGAGCACCTGCAGCTTCCAGAGCTGCTCCTGGAGGTGGAGCTCCTGCACCAGGAGAGGAGCGTGGCAGGTGAGTGCAGCCACAGCAGTACCGGGAATGAAGCTCTGAGTTAACAAAGTTTCCAACTGCCCCAGCAGAGCAGGAGAAGGAACTGAAGCAGGAGCAAGAACTGGAGCTCTGGAGTGCAGTGTGGTGGGAGATGGCACTGAAGAACTGCAGGGAAAACAGGCATTGAATCACAGACTGCAAACTCTGCACAGCTCAGGTGAAAGTCAGCCAGCAACAAGACACAAGATCCACCAGTTCCAGCACTCAGGGAACTCCCTGTGGCATTTTAGCAAAATTCTGACTCTTGTGGATTTATTTCTGCTTCCCAATACCTTTCCGGCAGCACAGAGTGAACCTGCCCCTTAAAATCACATTTTGTGCCAAATTAACAGCCTGGTTTGGGGGTAAAATGTGACTCACCTAAACTAATTTCCTTTCCACTGACCTGTATTTCTAAATTTGGATTATTTTCTATAACATGTGATTTGGCTTCCCAGGGCCGTTTTCTTCACCTTCACTTGTTTCCTGTTGGGGAGGTGGAGACGCACCACACAACTCATCTCCCCTGGACTAGATTTTATTTTGTTGCCAAAGGAATGAATATTTCTCTCACCTGCAATTTCAGGGAATTATTTTGTATGAATCCAAGATACACATTGTAGAATAGGTGAAGAAAAACGAACTTTTAGACGTTATGGGAAAGAGCCTATCACCTATGGAATAACACTGCATCCAATCCTCATCCTGTCTGAGAGCTTCCACTGATAGCCAGGAGATCTCAAAAGCAAATTCTATTTTCTAATCACTATAATGGGTTAATTAGAATAAGAAATAACTGTGCTTTCCGATTCTCTGCAGGCAGAGTATCCCAGTGTCTGTGTCAGTCCTAGGTGCTCAGCATAGTCCAGGCTGCTGTCAGTCATTTCCAGGCTGTGGTGACACCACGGCAGGTGTTGATGTCACTGAACGGGCCTGGCAGCATTCCTGCCTCCGATGGTGCAGTGGACAGAGCTCAGACACAGTCAGGAGGGTCGTTGGGTGATAAGGAAAACACAACTTTCAGCCCCAGCAGAGCCCCTAGAGCAGCGGCCCTGACCCATTCGGCACAGACTCCCTGCTGGTTTAACACCACAGAAATCCCCTCGCAGTGAACTTCTGCTGATGTTGTGAGATAACCCGAGTCCCATGAGCGCCGGGGCTCGAGAGATGTAATATTGTGATAAAAAACGGCACTTCCTTTGCAGGCAGATAAGTGCGTGTGCTTGCAGCACCGCTGGAACTCGAGCGGGGCTCTGCCACCTCTCCTGCCTCATCCAGCCTTTCAACCGCCCCCCTCCCACACCTCAGTGAAGCACCAATTAACATCCATAAACCACAAATGTGGCTTTTATCTCTTTTTGGTTCACAACCATGAAAGCTCGCTGACATTCATAACACCCCAAAAGTTGTCTGCCTCAACAGCTAAGGGAATTAAGACATAATTAAACATTCGTGCTCAGCTGTGACTCCCAGAGGAAAGAACGTGGCTTCTTTTAATTTAATTTTTAAATTAAAGACGTGTCAACTTTGGCCACCAAAGGTAACAGTGTTGGGGGCACAGAAAGAAACAAGGGAAATCAAGTGCTTCCCCCCCCTCTGTCTCATTGCTTGTCTCTTTTCAGAGCAGACACAGGAAGCACCATGGGAACAGTGTATTTTTATGGTTGCAGGCGAGCATACACCATGTGCACCACAGCGTGCAGCTTCCAGTCCCTTGAGGCAAGAAAAGGGGGTTTTGTTTCTTTTTTTCCCTTCTTCCCCATCAAGCTTTTAATTACCATTTTACTGTAGCCTTCTGCCTAATTGTTTGTCTGATACTGAGCCATTGTCATGCTGGAAGCCCTTTTAACAGGGGAGTGGAGTAGGACAGGTTGAATGTCTTCCTGGAATGGCATCTCACCTGTGTCAGGTAGGACACAGACATAATGAACATCAGCTGCTGTTTGCACATGCTCAGAGAAGTGCAAATATAGAACTGTTTGCTGAAGAAGTGAATTTTTGTCATACCAAATGAGCACCAGTCATGGTGTTTCAGCCCTATATGTTAATTTGAGCTGGCTCCAACTTCTCCTCGAAGCCTCAGAATAAATCTCCACAACATCCTCACAGTGTCACCCATAAATAATGCAAGAGTCCAAGAAACTGGAAGATTCCTACTCACTAGGGCTGGCTGATGAGACATGGAAAAACCAGACGAAACTGTGCTAGAGGAAAGCATGTTACAGACACACCAAGGCAGTGGGAAGCAGGTTATCAAGGCCTGATCACTCTCCATGAGTCAGCAGCCTCATGTGCCCATGATGGCCTTCAGCAGATGGAACAAACCCTGGGGGTATGGATCATGGAGGGTTCAGGAGGGAAAGAGGAGAGCTTTCTGTGGTGCAGGCTGTCATCAGCCAGGGACTGGGAAGGTGCTGGAGTGGGATCACTCACTCACAAGAGTGATTAACATTTATGAGAACCACATAAACATTTTTCATTATTTCTCTTTAGATTTTGTATGTAATGATGGGAATAGTGATCACATCAATGTGCCAAATAGGGTTTTTTTTTTTTTTTTCCAACTAGGCAGACATTTCAGGTATGGGCAGGACAAAATCCTTTTCCCAAAAGCCATCACTGATACCAACAATATTTCTATTCTGTGATTCTGGAGAACACTATATATTTGTTTTTGCCAGGGTTAGTGATCCCCAAAAGATAACCCTCCCACCAGGGCAGCACTGTCAGAAAGTGGTTTCATTTATAGAACTCAGTAGTTACTGACCCATGAGGACTGCTCAGGACTAAGAGAGCTGTTGTTGTTTTACAGAGGGCATGACAAGCAAGCTGAGATTATTTATGAATTTTAGTCTCCAACAGCAACTGAACCAGTGTCGTTGAGAGGAAATTTAAGTGCACCTACTGATATCTTCAGGGCCTGGAGTACCAGCACAATGTGCTGAAATATTTAAGATTTATTGTGCTTCCGGTATCAGAATGACTGTAGAGAACAGTGTGTGAAGCACTGAAGCAAACACAATGTACATTTTATCTTGTGTCATTTCACACTGAGATGCCATAGGTACCTTCTTAGTGCATTTGAACCAGTCTTCTCCTTGCAGTCATGGCTTTGTTCCTACAGTGAGAATCAAGGAATAGGGCACTGTGGTACTGGAGGTTCATACTCACTTTATAATGAATGAGCTCTAATGGTAAGGGAGGCTGGTGGAGGGGAATGATGTTTTATTGATATTTATAGCATTGTCTTTGAGATGTAAATTTTCAGTATTTGCATTCCAGAGCAAATTGTAAAGAGACTTTTAGAGAACAGCAGCCATATAAAAAATGAATGATGTGTAAGAGCAATACTGATACAAACAGGCTCTCACAAATGTCTAAATTGTTCCTGACTTAAATGTATGGAAAAGAGGGTGAGAAATGGTGCTGTAGGCACAGGACAACCAAGGTAGAGGAAAAGGACTCTCTTTGTGCTATAGCACTGCATACAAGCAGTATGGACACAGCTCCTGGAACGGAAATGTGGGGACAAGCTACAGCAATGTTCCTCACATGGTCAGTACTGAGGGGGTTGGGAAAGAACCCCTGTCCTGACTCCCTGCACCCACAGCTCAGTGAGCAGGAAGAGGGGAGGGCCAGGATACCCGAAAAGCAGAGGGAGAAGTGAGTTCATGGGAGTGGAAACGGTGCAAGGGACAGACAAACAGCTGGCACATGGCTGTGAATATTTTATGTGCTGTGGGATCTGAGACCAGCTGCCCTGGATGTAGGAAGGGCTCAAGTCTTCCATATTGTGGATAAAATCTTTAAACTTCTCTCTTTACTGTAAGTGGAGCAGAAATCACCTGCCCAAGGCAGGCTCTACATCACAGACATCTATACTAAGCCACTCTGCACTGACTACAGTCAGTACCCTGCTGCTCTGGGGACACAAGGCTTTACATTCTAAGCCAAACACCCAAATTTGATCAGAAAATTGCATGACATCTTTCCATAAACTGTCCAGAAAGGGTAGACACCAGTACACCCCAGTATGGTACTACAAAGTGCTGTAGATTACTTGAGTGAGAGTAACATCACCCTCCTCACAGACTCTTCAGTTGGTGCATCACTCCCTCAAGTGTTTTATGTTGGTTTGTAATTTGTTAATCAATGGAAAGCCTTAGTGTTTTAATAATGCAAAACGTTTAACCTCTGCAAAACTATGACATTTACGTTAGAGGGAACAACCAAAACTATGGTGCAACTAAAACACACAACTCTTTAGCAATTTACTTGGTTCATATGATACACAAACTCTACGTCAAACTCTTACCCAAAGCCACAATTTATCTCCACTGCCGTGGACCTGGAGCACAGAATGGCACCATGACACTGGTCACACCATGTGTGCTCTCCCCGGGATGTGTTCCACATCTTCTACCAGGCACATTCCTCACTGTGGCTGAGCCCTGCTCAGATGAACATGCTCAGCTCTCTGGCACAAACGGTTGTTATTGCTGTGATTTCAGAAGAAGAAACTCTGAGTCTCTTCCTCTAAATCTGTGTCATACACATATAAAACCCTGAACTCTGAGGGCTGTAAGACTGCCAAGTCCAGGAGCTGCTTCTGTTACCTTTTATCTGTTAATGAAGAGGCCCTGCTGGTTTTTAAAGAGTACATACTGTTTTACTATTTTATTCATCCCTGTGTGCTCTCTCAGAACTGTAGGAAGGGTTTACTGCTCCACTTCAGCAATAAACATGGTAAACTCCCCAATCTCCTCTTCATCAACAGTTTACAGCACAGCATTACTGCTACAGCTTTAAATTTTACAGGGCTGGGCTATCCTCTGAATGAGGTATCTTGTTCTTTCTTTAAAAAAATTTAATAAATTGCCAAGTTGGTTTTCAGGTATGAAAGAACTTAACAGCACTAATAAAAGTTGCAGTCCTAACACAGGATTTGTCTACACAAATTGCTCTGAGGAATTTCTGTGTTACCAGACACATTAAAAGCTCACCAGATGCACTTGCTTTTTTATCTTCCCATCCATATTTCATAGATCCTGTAAAACTGACCTTGGTAAAATGCATGTGAGGTTCCCTGATGGAAAACAGTTGCTCCTCCTTAGAGCATGTTGAAATGCTCCAAACAAATCATATTGCTATTCCTTTCACAGACATAATCTCACACCACAGTCAGATGAATAAAAAGACAAAATATAACTATTATTTTTCAGAATTCCACCTTCACTTTACCTCCTACTTCTTCATTAGACTGATTGTGTTCCTTCAGATCTTCCACATTATCCATGCTTTCCATTTCCTGGGATTTGTTCAGATTACAGTCTGTCAAATCCTCTTGTTCTGATGAAAAAAAACCACAAAACCAAAACCAAAGAAAACAATAACTATTTATGCTGCAAGGATATTTCCAGGTGATTCCCTCAAAGCACCTACATGTTCCCAGTACTGCTGACAGTGCCCACGATGTCATTCCTATGGATGCATTAGTTGCAATCTGGGGGAATAATTTTGGTTCCCAAAGTCCTACACAAACTCTCACATACACCTTGAATGAATTCTAGCTGTTGCTCAGATATAACTATTCTGGAGGTAGTTCTAAATCACAACAGGAATAAAATCCAGTATGTCTGTATCTATCAGAGGTGCTCTGACAAGAGGTGACAGCAGGGAAGGAGCTCCTTGGAGCGAGGCAGGGGAATCACAGCTCCACTTTGTTCTTTTGGGCAAAATATTAATGATTCTGGCCATAGGCCAGGGAGCTGATTAAGCACATGTAATCAAAGCCTCTTTGAACCCACTTGCACTTCTCTGCTTATTTCACATGTGTATTTTTAAATATCAGCATTATCAGAATTTTCTACTGATCAGCATCCCAGAGATCCAGGCCTCTCTCCTTGGAAATAAAACCACATTTTTAACTATAGTGAAATTTATTTGGGTGAATTGGTTCAAATAAAGCTTTTTTTCATTAATCCATGATACAGACTAACTCCATATTATAAATCCATAAATTTCCTACCAATATTTTGTTTGAAAAACTATTTTCTATCAGCCATCCTGGCTGTTTTTAAAGTTCATATAAACATTGTGAAACTGCTGGTAAAATTCTTAACCTATTGAAACCAGGACAATAAAAGTCCCCAATCCTTCTCAAGCTAACTATTACATTGGAGCTGAAAAGAGGGTTGAAATTTAATTAACAGCAAAGCAAAACACTTATCCAGCTCACTGAGGAGGTTTGTTTTCATATTTTCAGAAATGCAGTCAACCAAGAGAATCACATTATTCTTGCTTCCCTAATCAAAACTTTCAGCTTTCTCCTGAAAACATTTCCTTTCCTTCTATATGGTCTTTTTTCCCCACTTTACTATAATTTTCCAATGTTATATTGAACTTTCAGAGTTCAATACTCTAGAATTCTAGAGTTCAAACTCTAGAATTCACTTTTTTGTCTTTAATGCGCATCTTTGTGTTATTCAGTGTCCTGAGAATCTGAACAAGCTGCAAATCCTATATTTGTGTCCATTTAAATGTAAAATTGTCAAGAGAGGGTGGAAGAACATAACTGAAGAGCACGGTACCTGCAGCCAAGGGCTGTTCCTGTGGGCTACTGAGGTCCATCCCAGGCTGTGAATCTGCAAAAGACAGAAAAGCAGCTTGAGGTGTTTAATATTTAGAACAGCTCAAAACACAGTTGGTATGATCTTTTAAATTACCATTTTCTTGGCGGAAAGCAAAATTGAAAAAACAGAATTTCAAATAAATAAATAAGAAATTAGTGTTATGTTTCACTGTACAACATCTTTATACCCTAAGCACTGGCTTGTGCCCAGAAAAGGGATTAAGTATTATTTTCTAACTTCAAAAAGTTAGAGAACAGAGTAACTTATGCTTTCGATTTAGTCATTGTGCACCCTGTGAGGGCAGCACAGTGGTAGTAGCTCTGTAGGAAGTGAATTTCTCTAAAGCACAAAGATATTTTACATTCCTTTCCCAGTACAAAGGGAAACCCCTGTTATCTTCACAAGATCTGCTTGGTTTTCATGGGAATGCAAGGCTAATTCCCATTGAGAAATTCCGATAGGGATCAAATGCCAGGCATTTCAAAAATACTTGAGAGGACTACCCATGTGGCCTGGTTTCCCAGAGTGCTGAGGGCTCAGCAGCTCTCTGCTATTCTCATCTCCCATTCCAGTGCCCAAATTTAGGCTGGTGAGTTGAACAGGAGGCACAGCCCTGAGCTGTCCTGTTACATCTTCGCTCAAGGCCTCGCTGCCTTGAGATTTCATTAATAGGAGCTTGATTTTCTTAACAGGCTCAGGGCTACCTGCTTCCTTCCTCCAGTCTTTCCTCTAGCTCTGTCTCCTCATTATCTTTTACAAACCAGAGAAGGTTTGAGCATCTTTGAATCTATAAAATAATAGCTCCTGGACTGGGAAAATTCCTTCCTGGCAGTTACATAACAGAAACACCCAGGCAGCCGGCATGAGGTGTTAACCACAGGTGACATTTACCCCATTATTATCTGTCTTTACCTCCTCTGCTTATGGAACATTTTTGTGGTCTCTGCAACGTCAGAATATAAAGCTCTGGTAACTCTACAGCGAAGCAGCCTGGTATCAGATGAGGCTCTCCAAAAACTGCATGAATAGAGGGTGGGCTGAAGTGTGCAACAAAATAAAGGCCTTGTGTCATAAAGAGTCACTGAATTAAATGACAAAGAGTACAAATACTTACTAAAACTGTAGTTTTTAAACAAATAAAAAAGATCAAAGAACTCCATAGTTACTGCCTTAGTTTCTCTGTTTCATTTCATCATGCCAGGACAACTGAGGTGCAAAGAAGCAAATGGACCAATTTGTACAACAAGTAATAGTGAGGAAACACCAGTAAATTCCAGGTACAGGAATAAAATTCTCTCTACTATTGACTTTAACTTTACACTGCAATAATAGCCCAGAGAAGCTGTGACTGCCTCATCCCTGAAAGTATCCAAGGCCAGGCTGGACAGGGTTTGGAGCAACCTGGGATAGTGAAAGGTGTCCCTGCTCATGCACAGAGTAGAACTGAATGAGCTTTAAGGTCCTTCTCCACCCAAACCATTCCACGATTCTATGAATATAAACACTTAAATTATAAAAAAACTCTTATAATTGTGCACATAATTAAGCTTTGGGCAAGACAGTGAAATCCCCATTATTCTGCAACATTTTATTTCAGTTTTAATTGCATTCAGAAACCCTGGGCAGTTGCTGCATTTGGGTGCTGGAGGTCAAAGCCACAGGATGGAGTCCCAAGTTGCTGGTGTGACTTGGAACCTTGTTAGCAATTCTGCCTTCTCCTGGGTTTCCAGGAGGTCTTGGCAGGAAGAACTGGAACCCCTACCTGGCTGCTTCAATTCTGATAACTCTGCTGATAACTCCTGATAATTCCTGGGTAGCTATATCTTTTTGGAAACCATTGGATTTCCCAGATATTCCCTGCAGGTACAGGGCAACTTGCTAGAGAACAGCAGTGCCTGAGCCCAGTAAGAGCTGAGCAGGACCTGCTTGGATCCTCATCTTCTCCAGAGGTGGTCTCTGCAGATTTATTCATATTCTGCTGAGCACAACAGGTTCCTGCCCATGATGGGTAGGACAACCCTTCGGAAGAGATAAGAACAACGACACACCATAGAATGTTTCCCTTCTTGGTTGAGAAACATCCTGGTCTTTGTCACACTTTCAAGCCTCCAACCTCCCCTCATCAGCACCTGATTTCTTTACAATATCAGACTCCAGCAGCTTCCTACAACCTTAATGGTCTCTTAATATTTAACCTCAGGTCTCTTTCCTGAGTGTTTTAAGCCAGATCCCATGTCAGAGGGGAAAGTCTAAGAAGATTCCTGACTCTGTACCAATAAGACCATTTTTCTACCCAACATTCAGAAAAGCACGAGGCAGGAAATCACTTACAGAACACGTTTGTCTTCCCAAGCTTCAAAGAGCTCCACTGGCTGGGGTGCATGGGAAGGAGACGCCTGTCTCTGTGCACTGCAGATGAGGCACAGAGTTCTTTGCAAAGCAGAAGTAAAAATTCATGTGCTTTCGAAACCAATCCTTGTCCATCCTGTGTTCTACACCAATAGCCAAAGGGAGCCAAAATATTCAAATAGCTTTGCTAAAAAAAGAGCTGTGGCATTTTAATATGCAACACTCTTCATGCTTTCTCCTGGTATCTGGCGAGAACACCCTACCTTAATTTTAACTGCCCTAAAATGGATATTTTTCAAATCAATGGTAATCCCTCTAATTCTCAATACAACTGTAGCCAACAGAGATGTATGTCTCGAGTTATTATAATTTTACATGGTTGTCCCCAGAGTTAAATCAGAATGCTGCCTTTTCCCTGCAATTTTCAACTCAACAGCACAGGGAAGAGAAAAAAAAAACCAAAAACTTTTAAAAACCCATCTGCTCTTAGTCCTTCCATCACAGCATACGGAGCAAACACACCCAGTTGCCTTGTCTTTGCAGCCTTTCGAGAGGTATAAACAAGCCAAATCTTACTCCTTGTCCCACAGGTAAAGCCCCGGCCTCATCCCTAAATGCTCATAGTGGAACCAGTGCCTTCACTACTTACACCATTCAGCCTCTTTCACTCCAACATGGTTTTCACCTCCCACCCACACTGTGCCATTAAGGAGAGAAATTCCAGATGATTTTCCCCATGAATATCCTTCTCCAGCATCCACAGTCTCCATGACTTTCTGAAGAAGGCATCTTGACCAAATGAACTCTTTGTGGGATCTCTAATACTTTGCTGCTCTTATGCACCTTGCTATGTTTGAAATTACACTCATACTGTAGCATAAGACCTTCTAAGTCCAGTAGAACAATTCAGTGATTCAACACAGAACATCCTGAACTATATAATACCATGAGTTTGAAGAGACCCACTGGAATCATCAAAGTCCAACTCCTGATTCAACATATTGATCCCAGCCCAGCACCTGGAACTGACAGCAGAGCAGTTCTTTTGATAGTCACAAAACCAAACCAATCATGGAGAGACACAACCAAGTTAACAACAAGTTCTGGCTCAAACACCATCTCTGGCCAGGGCCTATCTCCCATTCTGTGACCACACTGAGCCTCCTCACACTGGGCATGGAAAATCTAGGACAGCAGTACAAATTTCGCACTGATCCCAGGGAACCCAGATTTTCCCAAGCCTTGGGGAAACATCCCTGAGAGTTACTGTATCCAGGGATAATGCTACTATATCGAGTGGTAGCACCTTTAACACTGTTGCACTAACTTTATCCCCAGTGTAACACCCTCAGGCTCATCAGTGGCTCCTCATCCTCCCCACACACAGACCCAAAACCTGAAGGATTATGGCCATGTTCACTTGGAGCACACAAGAAATAAGAACACCAAAGAAGAGACCGCAGTAACCTCAGCTATAGTGAAACCTTCTAATTTTCTAATGTACCTTACAAGCTTTGTCTCCCCAAAAGACAGTGATCCTGACTCGATCAAGAAAACAAGGCTGCATTTTTAAGTACCAAACTACCCCCAAATCCATTCTTTCAAAACATTAGTTACGTCTCTTAGGTAGTGATAGCCTCAATTCAGTCTGATTCAATGAATGATTATTTATATACAGACAGGTAGAAAACTTTTAGCAAAGGAAAATACATTTTTAATAGGCAACTGTAGTGAGCTTAAAATTGCTAAACTCCTCAAGTCATTGAGACAGTGCAGAATCCAAACTCTAGCCCTTGAAGCACTGAGTCGCAGTAAGAATCTTCACCTCTGAAATAAGAAACCAAGTGATGCTTTGCAAAGGTTCTTTGCCAGGCTTGTTAAAAACACAAGAAATGCTGCTTTTCTTCAAAAGGGAATTATTCTGCACCCTGAGATTAACTTCCAGATTGGTTTTTGCTGGCTCTGAACATTGTGGGCATGTTTTACAGGTGAAAAGAAACCAAAACACCCTTGAATTCGTTAAAACTCAGAATATGAACAGCAGATAAAGCAGACCCTAAACCCCGACTTTAGCACACGCGACTGGGATGTCTCCGAAATCAAACAGGGAGGGGACAAACAGCCCGGTTCGTTTCCCGTTCAGTTGCTACACACGATTCCATCTCTCCTCCAGAGCCCGCGATCTATCCGCAGCAAGCGCCGAGGAAGCGGTTGGAAGTCACCGTGCGGTGGAGCCGCTGCGGGGCCCGACGGGGTCGGGGTCCGGGGGAAGAGTGGGGTCATTTCTCACCTTCCATGCTCCGGTCGCAGCTCCCGGTTCCACCTGCCCGCCCGGGCTCGGGACTGCCGGTGGAGCTCACCGGCCTCGCCTCCCGCCCCACAGTGACATCCGGCCCGGCGCTCGGCGGGCGGAGAGCGGCGCCGGGCGGCGGGGACAGCGGGGACAGCACCCGGCCCGGGACCCGTTCCCTTCCACCTTCCTGGGGCTCGCAGGGGGCTCCAGCCCCTCGGCACAGCCCCCAGACGCTGCTATAGGGCAAAGGGCATGAGAGCCCGCAGAGCATCCCTAGAACGGGCACACCTCGGACTGTGTGTTAAAGTTAAATGACTAAGAGCAAATAAAATTAAGTCAGCTGTTTTTCTTAACAAGAGAGCATTGCTATTTAGCAGAAAATCAAGGTACAAAGTCTTTTCATAAAATAAAGCTAACATGAATTTCAAAGGCCTTAGGAAGCTGTTAAATGATTGTTTTTGTGCATCTAGTACAGATTCCAAAAGGAGGCTCACTGCACACCGGGCCTGGGTGGGGCTTTGAGTGACCTGACCTGATGCAGGATGTCCCTGCTGTGGCAGGGGGTGGCACCAGTTGGCATTTTAAAGTCCCTTCCAACTTCAAGCTCATTAATGAAGTGGCAAATGCAACTGGGGTCTGAGCTTGAATGTACATCCAAAGGCAGTGACTGTGAATTACCACATCTCAAGTGTGGGATAACAACATGGAAACATGAT
Source organism: Formicarius rufipectus (assembly GCA_013399695.1). Classification (NCBI taxonomy): domain Eukaryota; kingdom Metazoa; phylum Chordata; class Aves; order Passeriformes; family Formicariidae; genus Formicarius; species Formicarius rufipectus. Next base: position 75,892 of record VXAU01000972.1, on the reverse strand, counting down.
TCTCCTACTCACTTCCTGTGTGGTGCCAATGACTCCTTCTGAAACTGCTGCTTTTCCATTACTTGGAAAAAGATTCTAGAAATAAAATGTTTAAAAAAATTAAAAATATATGTGGGATAATCAACTCCAAATCCCTGCTATTCCAGACAATCTCTGTATCCTCCTTCTAGAGCCATTTAATAATTAAGAAGGTGTCCTGCTCCTATAAGCTCTAAGGAAGTCCTGGGATTACTGTGTGACAATTAAAAGAACACTGGTTTTCATCCCAGGATTTTACATGGCCATTTTCTCTTACTGACAGATTTGTTCTCTAATTTAGATCTTCACTTTCCCCCACATTTACCATCAGATAATCACTTGTGTCTTCTCTCTGTTTGTATTTTAAGGGCAGAAATCAAAAGAACCTGGTTTTGTCAGCCTATAAAAATGCCCCTATGCTGATTGTGCTCCTCCTTCATGTGATCCCAGCTTTGGGTCACTCACCTTAAAGTTCAGAGACAGAGCTAGTGTTCTGCAGCCCAGAAACTCCTCTCCACAGACCTGCACAGGTCCTTCACCTGAGTCTGTACTCCTGGACGTCTCTCTACATATTTCCTAGGATAAAATATTCACCTTTTTAATATCTACTTACACCATGATCAAGGTTATGTCAGATTTTTTCCTCCTCTATCCTTTCTGACTGATAGAGCTTCTATTAATGAGAAACTCCAATAATACAGGGTTTGAACACAAACATAAAAAACCAAATTCACATTTTGTCCTACTAAATCCTCATCCTGACTTAAAAGTAACAAACCCTTTCCCCTCTCTTGCAGAGTTTACAAATCAAGAATGACAATTTATCAATCTGTGACTTAGAAATAGTGTAGATTTGAAAATAAATGAGTCATTTGGCTAAAGACACAGACTAAGAGCTCATAAAGATTCAAAACTGCAGCCAAAGCTTTACTATAAAGACATTATTTTATAATAATTAACTAGCTGGGAACTGGTAGCCTGTGCAGGACGTGAAAAGACCTCTAAACATCCTTAGGAACTGAGGCAGTTCAGGCTGAAAAATGACTTGCTTATGGCAGACACGTTAAAACTGAATCATTTTGCCCACACGACACCAGCACCAAATGTTCATTTTGAGTAAAACTGAGAACATTCAGCACATGGGAACACAGGATTGTCTGAGGTGGTCCTAGTTCTGACCTGCTCAGCAGCTCAAGGACATTAAAAATGAAAACCCTGACATAGTTCTTACACCTTAACCAACCACTTGAGTTCATTTATTGTTCTAAGGAAGAAGAAAGTTTGAGTGAAACAATTTTCCATCAATAAATTGATACCTTCACTTTCATCCTTTTTTAAAAATTTAATTTTTACCAATTTTTTTGTCTCTTTATTAAAGGAAACTCATAACTTATGTGCTTTTTTTACATGGAAGCATTGAGTTAAAACTTTCACAGCTCCCTACAAAAATAACTCTCATTCCTGTGTTGGTTGGTTCCATATTTGCTATGCAAATCTTATGACATCATTTTGGGACATTTGGATGGTCTGGGGTGATAAAAATGATTAAGCTAATTGAGAGAAATATAATTATCTAGTTACCAGAGGCTTGGCCACCTTTCCTGGCCTGCAGCATGTCAGAATATGAGGTAGGGTCAAATACAAGGTCCCTCCTCTCCCTCTCAGTTTCTTGAGTGTTTTTGTATCACTTGCACTAGAAACAAAATATTTACACTTTTAAGAGTTTCAAAGTCATTGGTAAGTTTTCCAAACATGTAATTGACTTGAAAGTAACACCGTGGAATTTGCCTTTATTTTTGAGCCAACAGGACATGGCTGGCACTTACTTTCAGTCTGAGCAAGTGGCAGAATCTTGGAAACCCAGAAGGGTTTGGGTTGGAAGGACTTTAAAGCCCATCCAGTCCCACCCTCTGCCCCGGGCAGGGACACCTTCCACAATCCCAGGTTACTCCAACCTGGCCTTGGACACTTCCAGGGATGGGGCAACCACAGAATTCTGTGCCAGGGCTTGCCCACCCTCACAGGGAAGGATTCCTTCCCAATATCCCATCCACACCTCCCCTTTTTACTTTAAACCTATCCCCCTTGTCTTATCACTCCACGCTTTTATCACAAATACCTCCCCAGCTCCTTTGAAGCCCTATCCGGTACCGAAAGGGGTGGTTTTTTCGGTGTTAAGCTGAAAAACGCGTGTTCCACAATGACTCACAGCAGAAACCTGCAGCTGGAGGACACCCCGGGCCTCGCAGCCCCTCAGGGGGGGCGAAGCCGCAGGATGTGCCCCGCTCTTACTTTCAGTCTTTCTCACAGCAAGTGGCAGAATCACAGAATGCCAGACCCCTTTTGGGTTGGAAAGAGCCTTAGAGGTGATTCACAGCCCACCACGGGGCAGGGACTGCTCCCAGAACCCGGGGCACAGCCACGACCTAGCCTAGTCCCTCCTCCTCCTCTCCTCCCACTGCTCCCTTCTCCTCGTCCCACAGCTGGAAAAACCACTTTAAACTCAAAGCCAAGGCTCGGTACGCACTGTGTGAGCGATGTGAGGGCTGAGGGGTGACAACGGGGCCAGGCCGGGGCCTTTCCTCCACTGCCGAGCGGCCTGAAAGAGAGGAAAGAACGGGGCGGGGGGAGTGGGGAAAGAACACACCCAACACAACACTGTTTAAAAAGCAGCAGGACGGCGGGAGGGCGGTTCAAACACAGCTTTAAAAGCACCGGGTGTGGCCGATGGGGCGACACAGCCAGCGAGGGGACCCTGGCGGGGAAGACACCCCCCCCGCCGCCTCCAACCTTCCCCCCCTCCCCTTGCCGCCCTCAGCCCTGAGGGGAGCGAAAAAGGGCGGGAAGCGGCGCGCGGGGGGGTGTCCGTTACCGCCCCCTCGCGGCCGTTGTGAGGGGCGGCCGGACATGGCGGCGGGCGGAGGCACCGAGAAGGGCCGGTCCGGCCGGNCAGAGCAGGCCCCCTTTACAAGGGACAGGGTGGGCTCCAGTGACATCCCATTCTGCTGTGAGGGACAAGTGTCACCCTCCCAGAACCTTCCCTCAGAGTGGGCAATGAGACCCCTTTACAAGAGACAGGGTGGGGTCCAGTGACATCCCATCAAGGGGTCCCATTCTGCTGTGGGGATGAGTGTCAGCCTCCCAGAACCTTCCCTCAGAGTGGGCCCCCTTTAGAAGGGACAAGGTGGGCTCCAATGACACCCCATGGGGGTTCCCATTCTGCTGTAGGAGACAGGTGTCACTCTCCCAGAACCTTCCCTCAGAGTGGGTAATGAAGCCCCTTTGGAGGGGATAGGGTGGGCTCCAATGACACACCACTGGGAGGTTCCTTTCTGTTGTGGGGGACAAGTGTCACCCTACCAGAACCTTCCCTCAGAGTGGGCAATGAAGGCCCTTTAGAGGGGAAGGGAAGCTGAAGCCCCCTTAGAGGGGATGAGGAGATAAAGCCCCCACAGAGGGAATGGGGTGGACTCCAGTGACAACTCATTGGGGGGTTCCATTCTGCTGTGGGGGACAGGTGTCACCTTCCCAGAACCTTCTCTCAGAGTGGGTAATAAAGCCCCCATAGAGGGGACAGGGTGGGCTCCAGTGACACCCTGCTACCCTCAAACCCAGCCCTGGGACATGTGCCAGTGTGCCCGTGGCCTGAAAAAAAAAAAAAAACAACCAAAAAACCAAAACCAAACCAAACAAAACAAACCCCCAAAACCAAAAAACAACAACAAAAAAAACCCCCACACTCAAAACAGCTCCAATTTCAACCATTTTCACCCTTCCTGGGGGCTCTCATCACAGAAACCCTTGTGCCAGACACCTGTGTAGTGTTTCTCCAAGGGCAAAGTCTCACAGATTCCTGCACCCTCCACACTCTCCCTGTCCTGTGTTTCCTCAGCGTCACTTTGCTTTACAGTCAAATTTTATAACTATTTCAGTGGTTTGTTGTGAAGAAGAAAGCTCTGGTGGTCTGGAACCCAGTCCAGTCAGGCAGGTTTGCAACCTGGGCACTAATACAACCAAAAAATTGCAAGCTGAAAACGTGGGCTTTATCTTAGCTTGTTGCTAAAATAAAAAAAAAACGCATAGGGGAAAAGGAAAAGTAAGACAAACAGCATGAAATAAATGAGTAACAATCACATTTATGTTGCTCTCTAATATGCCAATTCCTTTTCCCTACAGTGAGAGCAGAACCAAAGAAAGAGCAACTTTCTATTGATTTAATTGGAAAGAATGAAGTTTATGGTGACACTGGACACGAAGGTAAACATGTCCTTTTTTATATTTCTATTTAGTTTTTGCTGGAATTTGGAGTTTTAAGCACAGGGATCATTATGTGACATCAGTGGAAGCGACACAACCTCATAGGCACAGTAACAACAGAAAGGGGATGGGGATGGAAATACATTTGCCCCACAATGCTGCTAGAAGCATAGGTGAAAATCTAACATATAATAAAATTTTAACATCTAAATGAGGGTCTGTCTCAAAAATCTGATGCTTTTTGTGCTCCTGCACCGCTGTTTGTGTGTAGGACATGAGTGTCTTCTCTGCGCAGTCAGCACCAGCCACACTGTGGACAGTTCCAGGATATTAATTAAGAACAAATGGAGATGAAAGATTAACCTTATGCTTTTAAAGTCCAAACAGGGAAAATAAACTGTAAGCACCTTTTTTTAAATGAGTATTTTGGTGATTTCATTCAATATCAGCATTCCACACCATTTACCTTATTCTGTGTTGCAGTGAGCGTGTACGTTAAGGTGTTCACAAACAGCCCGTTTCTGGTCTGTATGGATTTAGCTCTTTCTCAAGAAAAAATAATAGATCCCAAGTATTTGTGGATTGGTCCAGATGGAAGAGATTTAAAAGGTCAGTCCCTTTGTTCAGACTAAAAAATCATGTATTTTCCTCGTTTCTATTCACACTGCCTTGCAATGGGAGGTGGGTCCAAATAGTCCCTTGGCCCTTTGTCAGATTTTTCCCATGAGCTCTGACATTAAACTCTGTTTCTCTTCTCCCTCTAAAGATTCCAAATGCTTAAGATAAAAGAAAACTGGCAGTCAATCCTAAAAGTCATAAATTTCAGATCATTTCAGGCGAACATGAATCAGTGTCATAATGTACAAGAACATGATCTCACCTTCTAATGTTCTAAATGCATCAGAAAAGGAACTTTCCCAGTAATCCAAGATTTCTGTTTTAGGGAAAAGGTATGCAAATGTGACAGAGACAGGGAAGCTGGTAGTGATGGGCTTCAGGGAGTCGATGTCTGGTGCCTACACTTGCACTCTGTACCACAAAATAATCGAAACCACAACACAAGAAGAAACAGAAATTGTTGAGGCCTATAAATTCATGGTTTATGGTAAGATTCCTAGTTTAGGAGTGAGGGCCTTGGGGTGGTGGGTTTGTGAAGTGAACATTTACTGCAAGGCTTGATTATTAAAAAAATTAAACAAAAAAAAATTAGTTAGAATTTTGTCCCAGAATATAAAGTTTTTATACTTGTACACACATGCACCCTCTCACAGTTTTGGAAAAAGGTCAAAATTACTGCTACCAAAAAGATACAGCAATAAAATAATATTTACCTTTAATAAGAACAGAATGAACTACAAGAATTCCAAAGCTATCCAAGATCTGGAAAGGAAGCTCATGTGTCCCGTGGGAGAGGTCACCAAACTGATGTGGAATCACCTCTGTCCCTGCTGCTTGAGCTGCACCCCAGCCTCATTCCATCACTTGTAACCACTGTTCACCAATATCACTTCCCCAACTACAACACAATGACCCAAAAATGCTGGAGAAACATTCATTTTTAAAATACTTTAAAAAAACTTACTCCTACACCATAAATTCATAGAATTGGCACAATCCCAACTCATTTCAGACACATAGTTTTACAGACTTGCTGGTTCTATGTCATTTTACTATTTACCTCCTTTTTTTTAAAATATTTGGAAACAGTCTGCAATAAGCACATAAATTGTGCATATTTCAAACTAAAATGTCTCTTACTAGTCAGTCAGCTCTGGCAAGGATTAAATTGTTCTGTCATCACTAATGACTAGACTTTATTTATTTATTTACTTTTGAATAGGAGCCTGTTTTTCAGACACTAGGCACTCAGATAATCTGAGATTCAGTCTGTGATTACACCCAGAATTCCCACCCAAACATTTCCTCCCAGCCTACAGGGAAGCTGACCATGCCTACCAGCTGTTTGTTCGCTTCACCACAACGCACTGCACGCTGAAAGCCAACGCCTTGTTCTTTGAGACATTAAAGAAAATCCTGAGCAACACCATCTCCCACCTCATGTGTCACATCACTGAGTCGTCCTACAAGTGCCACTCCATTAGGACACCAAAACAGGGCCTCCAGCACGAGCTCTTTGTTAATTTTCAAGGTAACCGATTTTAGAGGGGTCATTTACTGTTATAAACAACCACAAGTGCTGCAAACAACATCTGAGATACAGCAGAACCAGGAACACTTCTGAAAGTTGTTCCTTCCTTTGGACTGCCTGCATTCTTTTTCGTTACCCACAGATGGAGCTAAAACGCAGCTTTTACGTTGAATGTGTAGTGTACTTAGACTTCGCAAGAAAGGTGATTTCCGAGATGTGCAGTCAGAGAGGCTTGTTGGAAGGAGACAGCCTATGAAATGCCATGGTTTATTTCCACTAAAGTCACTTTAAAGTGGTCGTGTTTCGTTTTCACTGTTTGATTTTTAGTAAGCCTGGCACCACCAGGAAACTGCACAGAATTAAAGCAAGAGCCTCAGAGTTCCCTCATGGCAATAGTGAGGTGATTTAACCTTGCAAACATGTTAAATCAGTCCTAATTTAGAGGTAGTTTATCACTGAGCAATGGAAGTTGTGCCTTTGTGCTCTGATCACATTCTCCCCTGTACCTGTTCTCATCATGGACCATCCAACAGGTTATGGAACAGTTTTGTGGCCATTTTCTCCCTCAGTAAAGTCAAGAAACTTTCAGAACAAACCAAGGCCCCAAAGATTTTAAGTTTACATAAAATGTGAACCCCTTCTAGAACCTGAGGGTATTGTGTGAGAATTTAGTTCCATTTTCTCAGCTTAGCACACTTTCCTCGCCCTTAGTTTTATATTGGTTGACCTCTGACTCTTACTGAAACAAAGCCAGGAACTGGATAGAATTCACCAGGTCCTGATCTAGCTTTTCCCCTTTTTAAATGTGGGGTTTTTTTCCCTCCACTCCCACAGTTGATCCGTTTGCATCAGGATGGGAAGAAGTTTGCCGCAAGATTCCTTATGACTGTGAAGATATGACAAACATGAGAGTCCAACAGGTTCTGTGTCAGTCACCTGCTGTCTTCTCAGCCTTTGTAACACCCACCTCTGCCTCAACCCCTGCAGATGTGACTGGTAGTAATCCAGCTTCACCCAGATCCTGGGGGATTAATATTGCAAATGACAATTCATGGATTTCAAATAATTCCATTCAGCTTAGAAAATGGGTTTAAAAGTTAAATTGATACAAATCATTTTAAAAAGAACCAGTCTAAAAGAATCTCCTCATTACTTACTTTATATTTACTCCTAATAAAGAATAATAAACATTATGATTTATAATAATATAATGAATTTTCAGTTCTCTAAAGTAAATCTTTAGTTTATAATTTGATCAATGAAATGCAATTTAAAGTAAGTCTACCATATCCAGCTTCTAAATTCTGTTCTCTCTGGCTTGTAATTATTAAGTCCTGGTATCAGCTCCTATCCTGGATCTGATTCCAGGCCCCCAGAAACCAAGGAAGGCTCTCAGTCATGGTGACAAATCAGTGTGTGGGAACCAGGACTACAAAGTATTTATTGACACTCTTAAACCAACTCAAAACAACCGCCTGTGTTTTCACTTGCTGTTCTTTTCTGCATTTCAGGCAGCAGAGCGAATTGGGAAGTTTTTCCATCAGCTGAGGTACACTCTGAGCCACGAGGTTGAGGTTGTTCCTACAATACAGTACGTGGAAAACAGCTTCTCCATGACCCCCATCGACAGCTGCCGGCCGGGTTTTGGGAAGGACCATGACACCCACCAGAACTGCGCCAGCTGCTGCGGTAAACACAAAATACAGGGGGTTAAAAATAGCTCACTGATTGAAACAGAGATGATTAGTGCTGGTCACAGAGCTCTGGGGAGGATTTGGGAAATATTGGGGTCAAAAGCAGGGATATTTCTGTGCATCCTTTGGGAAGATACTCGCGCTGTGGATTTAGAATAATGATAGGGACAGGAAATGAGCTGGTGAAGCGTGTCAGTGAGCTGACAGGTGTAATTGCATTCACAGGCAAAGTAGAAGCAGAGAAGTGGGTTTTTTCCCTTTCCAGGTCACTGGTGAGTGGCTATCTTCAGGATTCAGAGCACATAGGAAACAATTCCCTTTGTGGAAGTGCTGCTAGAAAACTCCCTGTCATTTTTTGAAGTTCTTTTGCAGTACCTGCTGCAGGGTATGAAGTTGGGGGGGATTTAGCCAGAGGCTCAGGGAGCTTGGGAAGGATAGGAGCTCCCATAGGCCATTGGGAAGGCTCATGGAAGGGTCTCACAGCCCCCCAAAGCAGGGGAAGCTGGCTGGAACCCCAGCTCTGTTCTCTCCACAGTGGTTTGTAGTCCTGGAACTTACAGTCCCAACAACGAGGTGACGTGTAGAATCTGTGAGAGGCCTCGAGTCAGAGTGTACGGAGCAAAATCCTGCTATTAAACTGACAAACTGGAAAACCAAAGTGCAGCTGTGAAACAGTTCTTGGTGTTGTGTTCTTTTCATTTTAGGTGCCAATTCTAGAATCCTCCGTTCCTTTTGGAAGAGAACATCCTTATTCATGCACCCCTAGATTTTCTGCATTCAGGGACCGTTTAGACTGGAAAAATGCTGCATAAAACACATTCGTGCAAGGAAAAGTAATTAAATGGGGAAAAACAAGAAGTTTGTCACGTGGCTTAGTGCAAGGTCTGTTTCTTGGTGGTGACACCAGACACAGCACAGCTTTGTGCTGCTCAGGGAACACAAAGGAGCTGCAAACGATTCCAGGCAGGATGGCAGGTGGCTGTAACGGAGTTATGTGCCAGACTGGCATATGCCAAAATCTCCATGAGCTGATATTAACAGAAGTATTTAGTCTTTGATATTTAAAAGCATTAAGTTCCCTCCCCCTTGTTTTCCCACGTTTCCTTCTCTGTTTCTGAAATATTCCAGCTGGGACACCAGAGTGGAAAAGGGAAATCGAGTCTGAGACAAGAGAGAGGGTGAGTAACAAGTTACAAAACCCAAACACCAAGAGGATTAAGAACCAGGTTATGGTTCTCCCCAGAAAGAAGAGAGAACATCCCAGATGGAAGCAGAGTCTGTGGAGCCTCTTCCACCTCCTGCTGCTGCGGCACCCTCCCCTTCAGCTGCAGCAAATCCCAGCTGGCCCCAGGTGCTGCCCGAGCAGATGATCCTCTTACACCAGCTGTGAATTCCTGATGGGTTCACCGGATGACACGCATTGCCAAAGCACTGAGCTAATGGGAACGTTTTCTTCCCAGAAAAGCCTCTCCCTGATCGGCTTTGGAAGGTTAGCGGCTGGATTTGCAGCGATCCATCACCCTGCTCACAGAGCACTGGGAGTAAAGGTAGTCTGACCAGTATCATGAGCTTCACAAGGAACTCCAGCTGCTTCCCTGCCCAGGCCTTGGAGCCCACTGGAGCATCTGGGCCTCCCACGGTGGAGTTCCCAGAACATGGGTTTTTAGAGCTTCTTTTTAAGCTGCTCCCTGTAGGAGTTTTTACCTTCCAGATTCACTTTGTCAAGGGACACCAGAGAACTCTCACCCTCCACACACAAAGCCATGGAAATCTGTGCCCAACTTCCCAGCATGGAGCCATTCCTTCCTTTTTTTTTTCCCCACAAAACAAGACCAAGCCAAGCAAAAGAACCACCTTCCACTCAGCACCCCCAACTTCTTACAGCATCTCGAAATTCCTTGGTGGGTATTCACCCAAAAATCGACCTGGTTCAACACACTTTAACTTATCCACTGTGACAGGAATGCAGCAGGAGACGCACAGGCACAGACCCCGCTCCGAGCTTTTCAGAGTCATTACTTATTAAACACGAGGAATAAAGTGAGCCTTAACGAGCTTTTCCTCCGCCCTTGGGCTGATTATCCCCGCTGCCAAATGGACACCGTGCACAGATCAGGCTGGCACAGATGAAGCAGCCACTGCTGCCCCAGACTCTTGTCCCCTTTCAGCACAAAGGAAATGCCACGTGCATCAGTTATGAGAGAGAAAAAAAGCAGTAAGTAGGAACTAAGTGCCATGGAAAGTCACAAATGAACCACACTCCCTCCTCCTCCTCCTAAAAACCAGAGGCATAGGAACCTCCTGAAGCACCTCAACTTCTTCAATGGGACTCAGACTGAAAGAGGGGAAATTTAGGTTGGATAGACAAAGGAAAGTCCTCCCTGTGAATGTGGTGAGGCCCTGGTACAGGTTGCCCAGAGAAGTTGTGGATGCCCCATCCCTAGGAGTGTTTAAGGCCAGTTTGGACAGGCCTTGAAGCAATCTGGGATAGTGGAAGGTGTCCCTGTCCAGGGTAGGAGATAGGACTGGATGGGCTTTAAGGTCTCTTCCCACCCAAAACACTCCATGATTCTAAAAGTAGAAAAATACATCAAAAATTTGAGTATCACATTACAGAGGGGTTTGTGTCAATAATTCTGTGTAGACTCAGGAAAAAGTGACAAGAAATGGCTTCCCTCTTCCCTTTCCTGGTTGAAATTCCCCTGCATCCAGCTGGAGCTCTGTGCCTGGGATGGCAGCTGAACCTTTTATTGCTGACACCACCCTTCACACCTCATTCTATTCCCTGTCCCGACTCAGGATTTACAAACCACTGTGATCAGCTCTCACCTCACTTTAACTGTTCCCATCCCTCTTTGCCTCCCACAGCTGCAACAGCTCACCAGGAACTGTGAGATCCTTCCTTACCTCCTTAAATCCTCCTCAAGTCCTCTTCTGCTCTGGCTTCATAGCAGGAATGAGGGAAACCTGGGCTGTACCTGATGCTCTGGGTGAGTTGGGGGATCCCCCACTACCCCTCTCTGAGCCCCTGCTAGAACCTACCCCATTCCCACAGCTCTGACCTGTCTCTGTGCCAAGAGCCATCACAACACCTCGGGAGTGCTGAGAAATCCTCACAAATAACAAATTTAGAACTTCAAACTTCCTGTCCCCTTCTCCACAAAGGCCTCCAGGATCTCAGCACATACCAACAGCACACAAGAGCTTTGAAACATCCACAAATCACAAAAATAACAGGGATAATCTGCCAGCTGGAAGCTGCAGCCCATTGTTTTCCCATCAGAGCTGCCTGGAACGACCCACTTGAGAAACACTTAAAGGAACACGTGTTCAAGAACTCACTACAGAGCTGGAGTGATGATGGGCCATGTCCTGTGGATGACAGTGACACCTCTGCTCCAGCGGGGAGGGCGTTTTGTAACTCCCTGCAGCAGCTTTATTATCCCACAATCCAGATTTCCTTCTAAATTTAAGACAGGAGGAGTTGAAGGGGCTACAGAGCCACCCGGGGCACCAACCGGACACAGCTCGAGGCCACTGCTCAGCAGGTTTTAAGGGGAGGGGCTGTGGTGAGGAGCCAGACCAGGTGCCCTGGGAGTGGCACATCCCAAGCACTCTTGGGATGGATGTGATGCAGCCCTGACCAATCTCCCCAGGGACTCATCCAGGAGCCCCTTTGGTGGAAAATGGCTTGAAACAAAACTTGGCTGACAGTTGAGAGTGTCCCTTCTGATCCCAAGAGCCTGCACTGAAGGTGCCACAGCCCCACAGTGCTCTCACCAAAGGAGGGACACAAGCCCCAGCCTGTGGATGTTGGGTGCTCTGTGTCTTCTGAGGCTGGAAAAATACCTGGAAAGATGATATTTCCATCTGAGAGGGAAAACTTGGAGGGTCCCAGAATTTTATTAACAGGCACAACTTTGTCTTGAAAATGACTGTTGGAAAATGATCCCTGGGCTCAGCAATGCCTGGCTTGGAAAAGGGATGAGAGGGAAATCACCAGGGAGTCCAGAGGAGAGCGTGTGAGCAGCTGAACCCCAGAACTCTGAACCACAGGCACAGGAAGTGCTCTTGTGATTTTAGCTCTGCTTCACTTTCCTACCCACTGAAATTAAATTTCCTCCTGCCCAAGCCCAGTAAACACATGTTCTGCCCAGCAGCTTTCCTAGAACCACCAGCAGCACGGGATTAATGAGTCCTGTGCAGGCAGTGAACGGGGGTGATTCATTATTGGCAGCAATGTAGCTGTAAATGGATATTTCTGGAGTGAAAGGCTGGTGATGAAGTGTAGCCCGGCTTTAATCCCAGTGTAATCACTGCCATCACTCCTAATTATTGATAAATATTTTTGTAATTGTGGAAATGAAACAATTAGACATCCTTCCTTCCCTCTTGGAAATCTAATCAGTCCAAAGTTCAGGATGCAGTCTGGGGCCGCTGCTGTGAAACACGCTCCACTCGCATTCTGGGAAAAACAGCTTCTCCCAAAACCTTCTCCCAAAACACTCTCCCAGAGCACCCCCGGCCCCGCTGTTGGGAGGACAGACCCACGAGCAGGGTGACCCCTGGTGTCGAATATCCCGGCGGCTTCCCAGGAGCATCACTCCCTCCCTGTATTCCCAGGGATTTCAGGGTCAGGCAGGCAAAGAGTCGTCCCCGCCAGGCGGATTCGGGTCGTAGCTCTTGCCCCAGTGACACATTTCCCTCCATCCTGGAGAGGAGAGCAGGGAATGACCCGCCCGGCGCGGGCGGGTGGAGCTCCTTGGAAGTTAATAACGGAGATTTAGCGGCGCTGGAACGCCGAGGAAGGAGGTCACGCTGCTAATGCTCCTGCTGCTGATCCCTGCGCATAAATCTGCGTCAGGAAACGAATCACCCAGAGATGGGGATTAAAAGGGATGATTCTAATTCCTTGCTGAAGGAGAAGTGTTGACTGGAACGCTGAGCCCTCACATCCACCAATGCCAAGCACCGGCTGCCAGCCAGGATCTGGCCATAGGACCTCTCTGCGGGAACGAGTGGGATGAGAAAAACCCCTCCTTGGGATCTGAGCCCTCCATCAGGCTGCAGCCCCACACCCCACATCCAAAGAGCCTCAACACCCTGGCTCAGCCACAGGAACCTGGAAATATCCTGCTAATCCCAGTTCTTCTTCACTCCCTGCCACACCTGCTTAAGTACCCAGTACTACTGACAGACTAAATCCTACACAATTCCATCCATCCCAGACTGAGTTACCTTCCCAAAGCTTATTGCAGATTTTTAAGTGGTTTCTTATATATTTTATCCCCCAATACACCCACACAGACCAGGGGTTGTCCCACAACCAGCCAAACTCTTGGAATCCACCTCCTTTCCCCCATGCTCATTAGCATGGACTGTAACGAGCCTGGTGGTTTCCCTACGAATAATTCCACGGGCAGGATACAGGATGGAGCAGGGCTGGCCTGCATCATCCTGGATGATTTGGTGTCACCCACCCCGTGGGGGGACACCGGCAGGACTCCAGGGAGATGAGGTGACAGCCAGGGCCACGTGTCCTGCGTGTCCTCCAGCCCTTCCCAGCTGCTCCCAGGGCTGCAGGAGGAGGGTCCCCAGGGAGTGACCAAGGCAGGGGACAGCAGCCATCTGCTCCAGAGCCCGGGGACACAGCGAGTGACAAACACGGTTAATGTCCCGCGAACGGGAGCTGTCACTGTGCGTTAGGGCCTGGGCTGCACCTCCCACGGCACGACATTCCAGCGTGGATCACACGGCGAGAGGCTCCAGTAAACCGGGACCAGAGAGGTCACTCGTGCGGATTGGTGGGACTGTGGTGTCAGAAGGGCTGTCCCTCCTGGCTGTCATGGTTCTGCCCAGTGTGCCACATGATGCCAGGCTCTGCTCCAAGGGGGGACAGGAGGGCGGGGAGCGGAGCAGGGCCCTGGGAAACAGCTCCGCAGGGTCCTGGGTGACGCGGGGACCGGCACCGTGCCAGCGACCTGAGCCGAGCCACGGGGTGTTCATTACCGAAGGCTGGGGCAGAGTTACCACCGGGACCAGGTGTCCTGTTTCTGTCAGTGCCAGCCCGGCAGGACATGGGCTGTGACGGGCACCTCTGTCCCTCCTGTGCGGCCACAGCGTCACCGGGGCTCGGTGCCCCGCGGACACAAACCCCAGAGCACACCGGGAACCGGCTCCAAAGGGAAAGCCAACTTTATTGTTGTACAAAGTAAGAACGTAAAAGGTCCCTTACACCGAACACGGATGGGTCGGGTGGTCCTGGCGGCCCCCACGCCACAGGCACGAGTGGCCACCATGGGGGGAGCAGCCCCGGGTCCCCCCAGCCCCTTTTCTCCGCAGCCCGTTGTAGAGGGGGAAGGAGCTGCCGTGGGGCTGCGGGGACGCCCGTGGGGAGGTGCGGCCGAGGTGTTTGTGCGTTGCAGAGCTCCTGGTCTGCGCTGGAATTAGGCACTTGTGGAAGGGGGCGGGCACTGCTCCCGGCCGGCTCCGTCCCACGGCTCCCGATGGCACCGGGAGAAGGGGCAGGGGCTGGGACTGGAGCCCTGCCTGTGCCAAAACACACTGCCCGCAACAGGGGCTGAAGCTGGGCCAGGTCTGGCCCGGTACAGAGATGGTTCAAGCAGCTTTGGTTGGTGCTCGTGGTGAATTAAGGCAGTTTAGCTTCAGTTGGTTTAAAAAAAGGCCAAAATCGGCAAAACCAGCTCTCCCAGGGACCAGACACGCAGGTGGAAGAGTCTGGGTCTGCTCTGGCTTTGCTCTGAGTTGCCACTTGGACCTTGCACACCCAAAGGTGGGCACTGACCCCCACCTGTGCCAGCCCCATGCCCAGCCTCACCTTTGCCACCGCCACTGGGAACCTGCAGCCCCACACTGGAAGTTTCCAGAAGGAAATTTTGAAGCATTTTTAGGGCAGATTCAGGCTTCTGCCAGTGGTGTGGGAGTGGGGAGAGGGCGGAGGAGGAGCTTCAGCAGCTCCTTCCATCCCATTTGCTGTCACAGTGACCGGTCGGCAGCTTGTGTGGTGGGAACTCCCGTCTGGCAGCCGATGCGTGCAGGGGCTGAGGGTGCTGCAAACACCCACCCACGTGGTCCCCAGGGAGCACCGAGGGGAAACCCACTCCCCTGACATCCCAGCAGGGACCCGTCAGTTCCCCTCCATCAGCACCCACACCTCTTGGCAGCCCCAGAGGGCTCTGCCCAGGGGAGCTCATTCCCCATCTGGTTCTTATTCCCCATGTTCTGAGGGGGAAGGCTCTGAGTTTGCTCATCAGTGACCCCATCTCTGAGTGGGGACCCCCACACCCCTCGCCTGGGTGTGCTGGGAAGGGCCAGGGAGCAGCAGGGGCCGAAACGGGAGGTGGAGCAGCATCACCCAGCACGAGAGCTGGAGCCGCCTCTGGGCTCTCCCAGTTGGTGTGTCCCCAGCTCCCACGCCGCCCTTTGGTCCTGCTAGCTGCACTGACAGCCCGTGGCCCCCAGGGCTGGTGACCCAACAGGGCACTGTCCTCAGAGCCATCCTGCTCCTCCCCACTGCCCCCTCAGCCCAGCCCACACCGTGAGCGAGGGAAACACCGATTCCATTAATGCCCCAGGGGATCTCTGCAAAGGAAGTACAAAAGTTTTAGATGAAGTCCAAATGTCCAGGTCGTTTGGAGCAATGACCACGCGCCAGGGGGATGCTCCAGATTGCTCCAGTCCCCCATAACACGGGAGGACTCTGCGGATGCTCCGTGCTCATGGCCAATATCCATCCCCAGCCACCAGAGCCAGGCACTCACCGGCCGCGGCTCCCGCTGCCAGGAGGAGAACTCAACACATCCACGAGTCCCTGTGTGCAATGCCGGTGGCTGGTGGCAGCTCCTGCAGCCGTGACAAGCCCCCCAAGTGGTCGGTCCCTGCTCTGCATGTCCCCGTGTCCCACGGGGTGCCGGGGCTCACACCACAGTGCTGATGGTGGACGACTCCTCTGAGCGTCGCTGTTTGCTGGGCAGCGACTTGAGGTACTCCAGGTGCCTCCGGGCGTCCTCCTGGTTCTGCCGCACGTAGTACACCAGGTAGGAGATCACCATGGCGAACCAGCCGAACATGGTGACCAGCATGGCGATGTCCGTGGTCTTCTTGTACACGTTGCAGAAGTCCGTGTCGGCGATGACCTGCAGGAAGGCTTTGCCCACGTGCTCCTCCTGCACCGAGGAGTCGCACACGATGCCACCCGAGGAGCCGGACACCAGCTCCACGGTGCGGATCAGCTCCTGCAGCCGACAGTCACACAGCCACGGGTTGTTGGACAGGTTCACCTTGGCCTTCAGGTTGCTGAAGGCATCTTTGCTGACCGACACCAGCCTGTTGGAAGACAAGTCCAGGGAGTGCAGGTGCTCTGCCAAGCCCCGGAAAGCCCCACTCTCGATGCTGGAGATGGCGTTGTGGGACAGATCCAGCTCCAGCAGGAGCGGCAGGTCCCGGAAGGCGTCACGTGGGAGGAAGGGGATTTGGTTGGAGTCCAGGTAGAGCTTGTTGGTGTCGTTGGGGATGTCCCTGGGGACCTCGGTCAGCCGAGCGTTGCTGCAGCGGAAGGTCTTCAGCCCCTCCTCTTCTGAGGGGTAGCAGCCCTTGGGGAAGGCAGTGGTCGGGCGGAGGCAGCAGCCCAGGAGGAGGAGGAGGAGGAGAAGGCTCTGCAGGAGCAGCCCCATGGTGACCGGGCGGAGGAGGACCCGCTCTGCCACAGGCATCATACAGCGCTGCCTTTGCCTTCCTCACACCCACCGGGGCTTCAGCTGGGCTCGGCACATCTGAAAGGCGACAGCAAGGGGACGGCGTCAGGCCAGGGTGGGACAGGAGCAGAACCGTCGCTGGGCACCGCGCCTGCCCCTGGCCATGGGACAGGGATGGGGACCGGGACAGCCGTCACGGCTCACGAATCCCCCCATCCCGCTCAATGCCCTCGCTCCGGGCTCCTGCGAGGCAGGATCAGGCCCCAGGGGCTGAGCACGTCTCCTGCGCCGGCAGCTGAGCTGTAACAAGCGGAGGCGCTCGGGCTGAGCCAGAGGCGGGGGTGAGCTCCCGCCCTGCCAAGGTCACGGCGCTGCGATCGCTGCTCGCAGGAGGCCGATCCATCCTGCGGCGGCCGCAGGACGCACCAGAGCGAGCCCTGGCTCTGGGCGAGCGGCCGCTGCCGGCAGCCCCCGGGGAATGCCATGGGAAACATGTGCGGGCAGCGGCTCCGCAGGTTCCCGGCTCCGCTCTCCGGCAGCGCCCGCGGCACACGCGGACACTCGCAGGGTTCCCTCCTGTCGAGGGGACTGGCACAGGTGGGCGCTGGGTGCCCCTGTGCCCTGCCCGCTGCCACCCCGGCCGTGGGGTCGGGCTGCCCACACCACCCTGTAGCCGTGGGCCCCATGGAGCCCTTGATTCCGGAGGGGAAAAACGTCAGCAGGAAAGAAACAAAAACAGAAAAAGGAAATTCACAGGAGCTGAGCGTGCAGCGAGTTCCCAGGGTGGTGGCAGCAGATAAGGGTCTTGTCCGAGCGCTCCGAGCGCTGCCCGGCTCTCCCAGCCCGGGGTCTTACCACGTCTAGGGGCCCCGTCCCTGCAGTGGTGGAGCCCTGGAGGGAGAATCCAGGTGGTCTCCCACCATCCCACAGTCAAAGACATCGGAGCAAACAGGCGCCTGTGGCGCCCTGTCAGGCAGAGCTTTGTGCTGCGGGAGCCCCGTGCTGTGCCACCAGGCACCCGCTGGGGAGAGCTGCTGCTGGTCCCACCTCCTCCCGCTCCCCGGAGCACCCCAACACCGGCAAATCCTTTTCGGGGTGTTGGCTGGGGCTCTCCGGTGTGGGGTAGAGGTGTCCCCCTAAGGGTGGCCCCCAAAGCACAGCACCCCGAGCTCTGGGCACTGTCACCCAGCCCTGTCGCGCCAAAACACCCCAAGGTCACACCTGTGCAGAGCCGACCCCTGCGCTGCCAGAGCCCCCGGGATCCAAGGGGGTCCTGAGCGGGGATCAGAGCTCAGAGGACCCCAAGGGCATCGAGATCCCAGAGCCCCACACTGCACCAGCCCACCAAGTGTGCCGGTGGTAGCCTGAAGCAAACGCAGCCCCCCGGGAGCCTCCTCCCGCTGCCCGGGTAACCACCGGACTGAGCCGGGACCTGGTGCCCCGGGATGGGGATGCTTCATCCACTGGACGGCGACACCCTCGCGGGTGGGATGCGGACCAGACACCGCAGCGAGGACGGGCACAGCCAGCCCCTTTCCCACCGCGGAGTTCCCAGCCCGCAGCAGGGCGCGGGGGTCCCAGCCCGACCCC